>MQUG01000113.1:0-42942 GCA_007213375.1 Steinernema feltiae
AGATTAACCTTCTGTAAGTATCATGGGTGCACTTGTTGATCGTTGAGATGTTCGGAAACCTCGACGATCATTAGTGGCAACAAAACATTGTTGGAACAGAGGAGAACGCCTTACTTTGCCGGGGATAGGCGATACTGGTGATCAAATGCACTCTACGCCGGGAAAGTGTGACCTTTGCCAAACAGAATAACACGAGAAACCGTAAACTCTGGGCGCTTTGTGAAAACCTTCTTATTAGGGAAAGAACTAATTTTGTTCGTTGACTGATCTCAAGAACGACGGCCTTAACGATGCGAAATTACCACCGCAGCATCACAGAGATCGAACGAGGAATTGAGCGCTCGCGCGACGATGACGATTCTCCTCGGCGGAGATTCGAAACGAATTCCAAAACGCAAATCGCTTTATCGAGGAGCCGAAAACCCGTTTGCGAGTGTTGCGAAGGAGGGAGGGAAGACGACGACTGCGCGAGAGTTCGGGGCACGGAGTGCGAAACACCGTCGGTCCTCCCTAATTGGGCCGACGATCCGTTCGCCTCTGATCCGCAATGATCGGCCAATCGACCGCGAACCGGACCCCGTTCTGGGCTAATAACGGAATCCTCGACGACAGCAGGCGTTTGAGTGGAGTCGGAGCGCGCAATGAAAAGAAGATTACGACGCGAAGCACCGACGACTCGTTCCTGCAGCGTGAAGTGGCCGGTTGGCGTGTTTGGAAGCGCCTTCACTGATGACACAAACAAGCAAATATCCCTCCCAGCGCGCGTTATCTCGAAGACGATCGTCGAAGAAGGTGAAGCATCTTAGGTGGTGCACTCGACTGCTCGCGATGCGTCATCTCGCAGATGAAAACAAAGGAAAACATTTCTAATCAACAGAAATGCTTGCGGAACGTCGAGTTGGGACGCCCGACGCCCAGTCCGCCGAGGTTCAAGGACGTCGCGAGATCAGGAAATGCATTTTCGCCTCGTTTTTTGGTGCTTACGGTGAAGCAGAACTGATTATTCAGCTGCGGGACCGGAACTGTGCGCCGTTTTTCGCGTTTTATGACACTGAGAATTGCGCGCACCCAATTTCGCCTCAAAATGCGCAGCGATAGCGAGGTTACTTTTGAAACGCAAAAAATGGAGCCAAGAAAAAGCGCTGTGCTCGGTTTAAAAAACTAGTTTTGTCGACAAACCTACGTTCCACTGTTTCTCCAACGATGTGGAACGAGCGGACGTCAATAATATAGCGTATGTACATAAAATCGCAGTATCTACAAAGTGAAGAATGCATTACAAGGAAGTCCGAGGTCTCTGGTTCCCTTTCCGGTGCTTCAGATTGGAGCAAACGTTTCACCTTCTCATCGCTTTCGCCTTCTCGAGAGTTGGTGCATATCGGCCGTGTCGTCGCGCTGAAAAGCAGACGTGAAAAAGCGCGCTCAGATTACCAAGAATTACCATGAAACGATTGACGATCGCGATCAGGACGAAGGCCATCCAGAGGAGGACACCGATGGTCCAGGAACGCGACGCCGACGACGTATGAAGTGTGATTTATGAAGACAACTCTGTTAAGCAGTTCATCGCGCGTTTCGTCATCGAAAGAAACGGTTTCGCGCATCCAGATCATAGGAACGATCGTGTCACGCAGACTGCCACTTTGTCTGGAACCATGGAACTCACAGTAAGAGATATCTGCAAGATGATGCTACCGTACACCCCTCCTAGCATTCCGAGGTTCAGCTGCGACAATCGACGCGCGTGGATGACGACTCCTGTTGTGGGTTCAATATCGACGAACGTTTCGTCAAGATTCTCATCTGGCTTCTCGAGTCCTTCGACAGCTTCACGCACGGCGTCCGGGCAGTGGAGGAATCGCGGTTGCGCCATGTAGATGCGTGGTTGGCCAGGAAGCGCTCCACTCAGATCCATCAAACCGGCCGGAAGTGCACCCGCCGACTGCACCGAAGTGTCATTGAAGAAGCGAGGAGAAGCCGATTGTTGAATCCTTTGTTCTCGGGGAGAGTCGGGTCGCCCATCGAAAGGGAACTCCGAAGCGGAAAGACGGCACGCCAGAGTAATCGCTGTTTGATTTGTACTCCATTTGAATCGACCTACAAATATTGTCATTGACACTGTAAAACACCCGATTGCTACCTTTGAATTTGCCCAACAAACAGATGCAGCAGCTGATCCTTGTTGAGCCCTGGAGGAAAGAGTTGACCGTCGTATCCTTTGATCTCCCGCGCCTCCGGCGACCACCAAATGGTGTCCGGCAACTTGGTCAGGTTGTTCCACGAGTAAACGTTTCCGATCAGCGTAGACTCAAAACGACCGGTGTTGATTTCGTAGGTGCCATCGATGGTGTCGTTTTGTCCGTAAAAAAGACCTAAGAGCATCTTTGTTACTTCCCTGGAATTCTTAATGACGCATACCGATACGTTTAGGGATCTTCATCGCTTCGCAAAATGAAGAAACGCCCGGAACTGCGCAGAGTTTTGACGTGAGCGGATCCTCATATCCCTCAAACAGCAGTTGACCAACGGGAACCGTTATGAAAGGCGATTCATTCTGAAGTCCCGCGGCCAATTCAATGGCGATCTTCACGAGGTAATTCGTTTGGGCGATGTCCACGAGTTTCTGATAAACGATACTGGGAACGGTCACCGAGTCGGCCAATTCACAAGTCGCGCACGAGAGATTCTGACTGAAGAAGGAGAGGTGATGTTCCGGTAGAGGATCCGCGAGTCGTTCTTCGTGAACTCGTACCACGTTTCTCCTGTTTCTCCCTGAAATACGCAGCTGTTCAGCACTACTCGTAGCGAGGGTCGCAACGCACGTGAACGTGTAAGGTCCTTTCTGCTCCAAGATCGGCTTCGATCCGTTCTTCACGACGTCATCAGCGTTCTTCACGGAATAAACGAAGATCTCCATCTTCATGTCGTATTTCGGAGCTCTCCACTTCTCAGTCACCGAATTCAGCGTTCCGTTGTCATCTCTTCCCAGGTAGTTGATCTAAGTTCACATTCAAATTGACCTTCTCGCCTGCCTTGTCCACTCACCTCTCGGACTTCGCGCTCCACAATCTGAGGAACGACGGTCAGCGCGACGATTCCGACGATTCCGAAAATTGCCCCGATCACCAAAGCGGCGATTTGAAGGCATTTCTTCGAAATCACCGACATCTGAAAGCTTTCACAGCGATTAGAAGCGCGGGAGAGAGAAAATGGGTTCCGAAGCGCACGAGGGGAGCGAGGGTGATTCACTGAACGTTCACTCGCACTCGAGCCGTCGGCTTCTCGCGGCCACACGCGATCTCTTTGTTGTCGGACGAGGAAGGACGCTCGCGGATGTTTATGGTCGTTGAAAGCGATGCCGGAGTCCAGCAAGTTCGCAGCACTGGCACCAACGCTAAACTTCCGACGCGAAATCACTCGAAAATCGATAGGAAATCAAGATGATGCGTCCGTCGCTCGCTGCAATCTGGTTTGTCGAGAAGGTTCCGTTGCTGTGTGATCGTTAAGGTGAACGCGATGAACCTTAGACGGAGAGTTACTGTTTTTGGGAGATTGCAACCGTTGGGAATGCGAGTCCGGATACTACAACCATTTATTGAAAGAACAATGCAGTAAATACTTCAGAATAATCAACAACAACAAAGAGATTTCCTCGATTTATATTTTATATATTTTTGTCTTTTATGTTTTCACCCTCTGACTTCGTAAAGAGAAAGAAAGGATTTGAGCATCATCATTCAAAGTCATCATGTAAATAAAGAAATTAGTTGATTTCTCCATCTTCTAGGTCATCGCTACTGGCTCCGAAGGCATTATTCTTCGCGGGCGCGGGAAACCCCGAACTCACAATCAACGTAGCGGGTCCATTCGATGTGGATCCGTTACCGTAAGCCTAAAGAACATCTTGAGAAGAGAAGAAAACAGTTTGTGCTCACTCGCGAAGAAGAATTCTGATCGAACGATGTCAACACTGAGTTGCTATTTTGAGAGTCTTTGTAGGGAGGCGTCGTCGTATCGGCGGCGGAGACAGGCGCTCCAAAGAGGTCTGAGGCGTTCGATGGCCGCGAGCGTTTGTGGTTTCCGTTTTCGCTGAACTGGCGAGATCCATTCGAGTGCTCAGAGGTGCTGGTCCTGTCGTGTATTCGCTTTCTGTGATGGGGTTGCTGGTTGGAAGTAGAGGAGGAAGAGGAGCCTGGAGGACGGTCGCGCTCGCCCTCGGAACGAGAATGCCTGCTCCCTGAGGACTGATGATGTGATGAAGAAGCTTCCTTCCGACGGTGTCGGTCGTCCGAAGGCGTCGGCGGTTTTGTGTTCGCCGACGGCTGAGGCACTTTCCCGTAGACTTTCGATCCATCTGAAATCGCTCGAATGCTCGCATGCACAGCGCCACCGGTCATCTCACCTTTTCCAAAGGCCGGCGGCAATTCAGGGACGTTCTTTATGGCCGAAGTGTCGGGCATGAAGCTCTTTCTCGGCTGACTGCTGCTACCACTTGACGACTGCTTGGACGCTTCATCGTTGTTCATGATGTTCCGTCGCTCCTTGTATTCGCTCAGATCGACTTTTCGTTTCTCCTTTTCAACGAGCGTCGGAGGCGCCGGAGGTGGTGGAAGCATTCCTCCCCCTCCGCTACCGCTCGTGGCGGCCGCAGACGGAGCTAAGCTTTCCGAACTGCTTGACACCACTGGAGCGGTCTGAGCAGCACTCGCAGAAGTTCGCTGCGCACGATCGAAGATGACTCCGTTGCGTACTGCGAATTTCTTGATCGCCAGTGATTCGGAGCAGCTGCGGTAAATCTGAGTGAACTCATCGCTAAGCTGCAGAAGCTCCTTTTCGTTCAACGACGATGAAATCTCGTTGTACCACGGTTTCTCAACATGTTTTTGAGGGAAGTCAAACTCTGCCCAAGTGCACGCCAAGTAGATGCAAATGCAGGCTAGCTTTGACGCACGGAAACGCACCCCCCAGTTGGTAATGTGTAGTCTGAAATGGCCGACATTACCGTGCTCCGGTTGTCGGTCCAACTTACATGTCGGTGGCGAACCAGTATGCGGTCTCAATGATCTTCTTGCTCACTAAACCGCCTTCTGCATCAATATACGTGAGAGTCAGCAAGACCTTACCTTTCGAAGCGCTCATCTGAGTGAGGACAAAAGCATGCGGCACCTCAACAGTGAGGTCGAAACCGAGCGTCTGCAGCACGCAGTTCTCTAGGGTAACAATTAGTTGCATCGCATCGGGATGACGCTGAAAGAAAAACTATTATTATAAGTCACAGATTCTAATTTCTTACGCTTTTGTCCAAAGTTATGAGCTTCGAGAACTTTAGATGCCACCAAACACCCACAATATGCTCCAATTTCCGGGGACACTCTTCTGACTTCCCCGCGAGGAACAAACAGGCAGCTGCGATGTCCTAAATGAAAATGTTTGCTGCCATTTCAGAATGAAAAGTGCTTACGCGACTGTCGAATTTTTTCATTGAATGCACCGTGAAGAAGCGGTGCATGAAGACCATTGCCGTGCAGATGCAAAGTTGTGATCTGAAGTGCATTTTGGTAAAGTATCAAGCAACGGAAAACTGACATTCTGGAACGCCGGTCCTTGACATTGTGGTTGAGCCGCTCCGCCATCTCTGTGATAAAACTTGCCGCCTTCTGCCGATTGCGAATTTCGTCGTCCGCCGACAGACCATCTCTTATGCTGGGGAGATTTGCGAGCTGCTCTTCTGTGAGAAACCATCTTGCGCTCGGTTGATTGGAGCGATCAACCGAGACTGTGCTACCCGACATCGCATTGGCGACCTAAACACCGGAATTCAGCATCGGACGGAAAAGAATTGTCCTCGAAACGTGGAAGCGGAGAATCGCGCGGCGAAGCAACGCACAGCACGCGGAAATCGAATATTCTCGAAACGGGAACAGAGCCAACGTTTAGGTGTGAACCGGTGATGTTGGCGCGCATATTCCGATCAATTTCAGGACAAAAGCGATGTGGCCGAGCTTGGAACGTAGAGCGACGTTCGAGCGGTGCGTGTTCTTCGGTTTTGCGATGCAAGTGCGGATTCCGCGAACAACAAACCGAGAAAGTGAACGCAAGAGCCTTCTGGGGTGCAATACCGACGGCGTGTTGTAAGATCTCAGAGAACGCAAACCTCGAAAGTTGTGATTGTTTCGCTCGACTCGTATTTCTTCTCTTTTGACCGTTTTTGTGTTTCGCAATCCCGAATGTCAAATCGCATCGTCTGTATGCAGTGCGGTGCGCCGTTGTTCGAAGCGCTACTCTGATTACAGGCAAGACGCTTGAAATGCTCGAAATTTGCAAAAATGACACCAAATCACGGATTCAAGGCGCTTATTGATTCAGACGGAAAAGAAAACGCGACGCGTCTGCCTCTCGCGCGCGCTAGCGCGTGTCTCTCTCTCGTCTGGCGGGCGCGACGCTGACTGCGTAGCAGCCCGAACGACACAACAAAGGAGTCAGTGGCGAGGAACGACGTACGGACGGACACGGCGTACGGTATAACCTAGAAGAGAGAAGGGAGGAGACGTGCGCGGCGCGTACAGTAATGCAACGAATTTTAGGCTTGAACAGAGGTGCACCAATGCATTCGTTTCATTCACACAGATGCAATTCGCATCTCACAATTCGCACAACAGAACGAGCCGCAACGCAGTGTGAAGGTGATCTCTTCTGAATCGTTTTCGACTGAATGAATGCTTGTCAGTGAGTCGAGAAATCATTTCATTTATCAGCAGCAAGTGCTCTCCTGAAAGCGATGCTCGATTCTTGTGCCACAGAGGACGGCTGCGGGTCGTGTTGTCGCCTCAAGAAGCGCGGGTTTTCAGCCAGATTTTTACACTTTGCTCCATCATGACAGTAATCCCTTCTGATTAGAGCAGTGAGAGGATCGTATCGCTTTGAACACATTTAATCGAACGACAGGCGAAAACATGAACATTAGTATACTTGCGAGAACAGCATGATCACCATCAGTATCAGTGACATGATGCGCGCATCCACCGAAGACGAGATGATTGAAACACGGAAACTGTGTGTCTCTACCTTGTCCAGATCGTTCCCAGCATGATGATTTACGTTCTGACGAGGCCGCGAAGCTCCACTTCAGTCAAAGATCGCGACTACACTTTCAAGGATCACAAGGATGCTGTTTCGACCCGCTCCATAGCGGCGCGAGTGCATATCGTTGTGTGACCAGAGCGATTAGCGTCGGAGATCTGGAGTTGTAGAACGAACTGGATGACCGGCTGCAGTTTGATGATCGACCCTTCACGCCACAATGCATAAAAGGGCCGAGTTTCTAATTCTGCGCGCTTCAAGCAACTCATACAAAATCTCTCTATGAGATGATGTGAGAGTGATCTCGAAAAACGTGTCATCGCGTCCAGTGGCTCTAGCAACTGGTGACGTTGGTTTCATAAAAATCCACCAAAAACGAGCTCTACACGAGCAAATTTAATGCGTGAATGCACACATGACGCACAATTCGCCTTGATATTCGATTTTCTTTACGTTTTTGGAGCTGAAGAACGACTTTTCTTCGTCGTTTCCTGATTTGGAGATGAAGTTAGCGACTCGCGGAAGAATTGGCCTCGCGGTGGGTTTGATCCGATGCTCAGCTCGTCTCTTCGACGCGAGAGTCTTCGCTGACTAACGCGCAAATGAAAGTTTTATGGTTTCCAGCATTTTCAGCAGCGGGAGCTCCATGAACAGTCGCTCGCCTCCCCCTCGCACCGTAGCGCGTTTGTTTCGCGTTCCAATTAATCCTCAATTACGGTCGTTAATTGAAATGAGTTGATTGGTTGTTAGCCGCTTTCCTTTCCCTCGCCAACTACCGTACCCCTTCCCGTTATCTCGGAAACGTCCCTTCCGCCCCGCAACTGCAGAAGCGGCGATCTTTGAGATCTCCGCGCCGTTTCATCGCCTCCGAAATCAAACATTCGGAGTTTTGCGTCGAAATGGGGCGGAGGCAATCGGGAAGCGCGTCGCGATTTTCGCTGAGAGACCGAGGGCGGCAGCGTGAAGTCGGACTCTTTCTGCTTTGCGACTCACTCGTCGATGGCTGCTCTAATCTCTTCTAATATGGAAAATAAGAAATGTTATTAATGTTTATCGCCTTGGGACATCGTCGACAGCAGCAGCAGCAGCAACGAGTCGGCGTCAGCTTCTCTGAGTGAGCGCGTGAGCGCTGCTCACGCCTCCTCCCTCCCTCCCAAAACGAGGCTCCTCCTCCCTCGCCCTGGTCTTTTCCTTCCAAATCCGCAACGAACGCCACCGCCTCCGACCTCCCGATGCCGTACTCACCCTCTCCCTCCGACTCATCTGCCCCCAGAATCCCCCGGAATTGCCGCAGTCGCAGATGATCGTCCGGCAGAGAACCCGCGATGGAGTCGACTTCCGTTTCGTCGTTTCAGGAGCCCGCCATGAGCTCCTGGAGCGACGTCCTGCTCGTCATCGGGATGGGTGCGCCGATTTCCATCTCCCGTCACCCCGCTTTTCAATTCTTTCAGGTCTGCTCTCGGTGATCACAATTTTTGGAAACTTGGTGGTTTTGCTAAGTTATTATTTGGACAAGAACATCCGCCAACCCTCCAACTACTTCATCTTCAGTTTGGCGGTCAGCGATCTGGTGAGTAGTTCCTTCACCACCATTGAGTTCAATCGGTCGGAGAACAGTTTTTGCTCTGCCTGATTTCGCCTCTCCCTGGCGCCCAGAAAGGCCTCACTGCGATTGATGAGAAGAGTCAGCGCGGGAAAACAGTGAATTATTCATCGATGTCGTGCCGGTTTCCAGCGATGTTTAACGATCGCGCTAATATGCAAATTGCCGGCGAATTGCAGATGATTTTAACATCTGCGCGCTACAAACAGCGCAACTTTTGAGGAATTCGCGGAAAGACGCTGCCGTAATTAGCGTCCGCGGGGCGAAAGGTCGGAGGAGAAAAGTCGTTAATTCGCATAATTTATCGTCGCGCGCGCTTCGGCAATTGTTGTGTCCCTCTTTTGTTTTGACTCCTCCAGCGCACTCCCTAAATTAATTCCGTTTGATTTATCTGCATATGCAACGCGCGCATTCAGTCGCTCCTTTGAAGAAGTGATTTATCGCGCTGTTCGCCTATTCGGACTGACTCCTGCAGCGATCCTTGTCCTCCAAACGACGCCACCACTTCTGAGGGTGCGTTCTTCGAGATGTCGCGCGCGGAGTTGCGACCGACACTCGAAAGGGACGCTTTTCACGGAAAAAAACGTTTTAATTGGCATCTAAACTTTCCGTTTGGGAGCCCACACATCGATTGTTGCGTTCCGGCAGCATCTTCTGCTCCTCTTTTTTGGCTTTATTAGGAAGAAAAGGCTCGAAGATTCCCTGGGGACAACGGCGTTGTTTCCAGCAGCAGACCTTTTGCGTCGAGCAGCAAGGATTGACTCGGTCGCCTTCTTTCTGCGGGTCTACGGCGTTCGTACGTTGCCGACACGCTGAACCCGCTCACCGACGGCGGATTCGCCGATTTGAAACATCGACGCTTGCGTTCATCAATCACGGATTGCGATAATCGCTTTTCGCGCCGCGCAAGTGCACTTCCTTCGCCAACTCATCCGTCAGCCTCGTCGGCACCCTTCGCTTCCCAGAGGAGTGCGCAGGGTTCCCGAATCCCCCGTAGGCCACCGGACACCTTCTCAAGTATTCTATTAATCGACGCAAATATCAATCGACAAATAAATTTGGACGAAAGTGAAACCGGAGAAGTCTCCGACGTCTTCTGCGCACCTAATCCCCCGAAGAGATGACGGCCGCGCGGAGAAACAAAGTGACTAAAAGCGGAGAGCCTTTGGACTCGCTCGAACTGCGCTCCGTCATCGGATTCTGCCGCAGAATTTCGTGCAAACTCGCCTTGCTTACCGTATCCGCCTCCGTTGACGCGCAGATGTCGCGAAGACGGAGATTCTCGATGGGAAGGAGGGGCGGAGAACACAATCAATGTTAGCGGATGCCTCGAAGGCTTAACGAGCGCGCGAGAGCATAAAATTTTCAAAATTTCAATCTGATTACAGACGCAGGCGACTGAAGCTCCTAATTGTGGAACCCGGAGGGCTGCGGGGGAAGAAACCTCCCGGGCGCAGGAACGTGCCTTCCGCGATAATCGTCGGCACGTGGCTGTAATGGGACAACAAATCCGCGCGCTCCTTCCTGCAAACAATTAGGCGAATCGCCCCTGGGGGGACGCGAAGGAGTCACCGATGAAGAGCCGAGGAGGGATTGCGTCCTCGGGGCCGAGAAGCCCACTTTAGGGCTGCACGGGAAGCAGTAAGTGCTCGGAGATCTAATTAGGCCCCCGGGCGACTGTGCGATGCAAAAAAGAGGCGAATAATCGCGAAAGAATGGAGGACGAAGTTGTAAACAGAGAAATTATTGCGACGAGGAAACGAGGCGAGTCCGTTGGGCTCAACTGGGGGCGATTAGTCAGGTATTGACCGCGGAGCCGCGGCTCTCTTGGGGGGATTTTGCTAATTCTATTACCACAAGAGGATTCGTGGCGATTAATTGAGCGACGAGACAATTCAGTTCTGCCTTCGCTAATTCGATTCCTCCGATTTCGACTTGTTGCGCGATCCAATCCAAGTCGCTTCAGTCCGGCGTTCCGACCGACAAAGTCAGCCGTCCGTCAATCATTCCACTTTCCGACAACCAAATCGTCCAATTTCCTTCCGGACTTTCAAATCTAATTTTGGTCCCAAAACGCCCTTTTGATCTTTGCAAAAGTCTTTCGCTCGCGTTCCATCCGGCGCCGCCACTCATTTCCTTCCCCTCCGATTACTGTCACGAGATCGACGAACTCATCCAACCAAAAATCGCCCTCAGGACCGCACTCCTCGCCTAATGCGATCACGACACTCGAAAATCGCGTTTTCCGTTGCATGCGCAGCGACGTCACGACGTCTCGGCGAAGCGAAGGACACGATTTATCTTCCTCCGCTTTGTTTCACTTTGTTTTCGGCGTTCTGCCGAAGTCTTTTCGGTTCCTTCCGATCCGCTGCCCTCCCCCAACCTCCTGCGCCCATTTGCATACCGAAAGAGAATAATGACGCCACAGGAAGTGATGGATGGCGTGGCTTCTCGGCCTATTTTCGCTCTAGTGACTCTCCGGGAGGTGAGTGGAGCCGAACGGCGGAGACGCAGAAGGCTCCCGGGCCACCTAATAGAGTCGTCCCGACTCGACGGTCGTGTTTGTCGCCGCGACGAGGACTTCTGTTGCAAATTAGGTTAATATTATTTTTATCGCAACGCGAAGACGCGAGGCGGTGACGGAGAGCGAGCGGAGAGACGTGATTTCAATAGACGCTAAGTGCCCTGAGGCGTCGCAATGTCGATTTCGTGTCAGGAGCCCGCGAAGGGGGCCATAATTGAATAACTCCTCAAGTGGGTCCTCTCGGTGGACTCCAAGGGCCACGGCGACGCTCTTCCGCAGCGGAGAAATCAAATCGAAACGAGGGGAAAACATCGGGTTTGATGGACGCGCGACGCTCACGCGAACCGTGTATTTGACAAATCGGAAAGTGGTTCCTAATGGTCGCGAAATTGCCGCCCGCCGCCGATCCACGATGGGATTAAGGAAAACAATCCCATCAAGTGTCAATGTCAACCCTTAGGGAGGACGCAGAGGGTGCGCGGAGGGGAAACACGAGAAACACGCGGAAATTGCGATGATTTCAGCTGATCGGACTCGAGGGGATCCCGGTCTACACGCACTTCTTCCTCCACAACCAGAAATGGAAATTCGGATGGTTCCTGTGCGACCTGTGGCTCTCGATCGATTACTCGTGCTGCCTCGCCTCCATCTACACCGTTCTCGGAATCACTGTCGACAGGTTCGTCCCCATCGCTCTTCGAAGCGGCCTTCCGAGCTCTCCAAAAGTCGTTAACTTTACGACGTTCCCGACGAGTCATGTTTTCGCGTCAAGAGCCGCAAAATATTTTCTGAATTTCCGGAACGAAAGTCGTAAACGACGATTGGCGCGCATTCTCAAAAAACAGAATTTAAAATCGCCAATTATCGCTCTACTGCATCTCTTTCAGGTATTGTTCCGTCAAGTACCCGGCTGCCTACCGTAACTGGCGCACACCAACCAAAGTGCTCTTAATCATCGCACTCACGTGGATTATTCCCAGTGTGCTCTTCTCCGTGTCCATTTTCGGATACGGTGCTATTACGGGTAGAGGTCGATTGCTCAAAGACGATGAGTGCTACGTGCAGTTCATGACGAACGCCTACCTTAACATGGGGATGTACATCGCCTACTACTGGAGCACACTGTGCGTAATGCTCGTCCTGTACTACGGTATCTACCGTGCGGCAAAGCAGCTCGCGTCGAAGAGTGAGCAGAAGAACAAACGACTCGCGATGCTCTCGAAGATGGCGAATCGGACTTCGGGGAACGCGATTCAGCCGCCGCTCTCCTCAATGCCCTCGCGGGACCCCGTCTCCGCAATTCTCACCTCGGAAGCGGCCCCGAGCAGCAGCGTAGCCGACGACACTTCAGATTCTCTGCACTCGAGGTGGGCAACTGAACCGGGTTACGGTAATCGCCTAGTGGGCGCATTTCATTTTGGAGCGAAACACGCGCTGACGGGTGCATAATGCAATTTGCGACTTCGCGATGGCCCTTTGGCCTCAGGGGTTTCGGAACCAACATCTTTTGCGCATCAATCACTCATCGTTTGTTTGGCCTCGCCGCAATGTCCCTGAGGGCACCAAAAATGGATTTTTTGCTTCTGATCGTAAATCACGTAGCGTTCTATTGCCCTAAGGCCTAACACCGCGCTTTCGACGCCTTTCCGACTCCCGTGACGGCATCGAACAAATCGAATTTGATGATGCGCGGTGACGTCAACGGAGATGATTCAGGAAATTGTTTCAGGAGCAACATGCTGACGCCGACCGCCGGAAGCAGCAGTCACAAGATTAGTCGCTTCGAAGGAGGTCCCGAGTCCAGCGGGCCGGGAAGCGAGCCCGAATCCGTCGCCTTCCACGTCATCGACGACCTTCCTTTCATTGACGATGAGGACGAACATGTCGCCATACACAGAAGGCTCGGCACAATCAGAAATAGCCAAAAGCAACATCAGAACGCAATGAACAACGCGAACCAGAACAACAACAGCCACACGCACCACAATCACAACCACGTCACTCTGCAGGTAAATCCGACAAACAAATGATCGCCAGTCGTTCACAAACCCTCGTTTCAGTCCCCGAAGCGCAACGGAATCGACGACTGCGAGCAGGTGCGCGTTCCTCTCCTAACCGTATCCAAAGTCGAGCGCCACCGGTCGACCGACGAGTCGAACGTGAGAAGAATCCTGACCGTGATGCGTTCGCGGAGCGGAAAGCGACGGAAGCGCAAGACGAACGAGTACAAGTCAAAGTCGGAAAATCGCGCGAGGAAGGCGCTTCGCACGATTACCGTAATCCTGGGCACGTTCACGGTGCTCTGGACGCCGTTTTACGTACTGGCCACCGTCTACGGGTTCTGCGAGCGCTGCAATAAATCTGACAACTTCAAACTGCTCTACAGCATCTCCTACTACCTGTGCTACATGAATTCGCCGGTGAATCCGCTTTGCTACGCGTTCGCGAACGCGCAATTCAAGAAGACGTTCAAAAGAATTCTGCGCGGAGACCTCCACAAGACGTGATCCCATCGTCCGAACTCCCATTGCTCAACGCTCACTGCATACGGACCGAATCCTCAGTCCGATCGAGATTCCTCTAGTCGTGTATATTGCCCCTAATTCTCCTTCTCTCCTCGCCCATGCCGCCAAACTCGTTCGGTTGTTCGCCAAGCTGACAACAGAGAAATAAATTATGCACTAAACTCGCGAAATCACCTTTATTTCCTTTCTCACACGCCAGCATTCCTGTAGTTCAGAGCGACGATCTCGCGGCAGAAGTCTTTCTTCTCGACGAAATCAGCGATGACGACGTTGAAGCCTGGAACATTTCATCACATCAGAGAGCGGCCGATAGACTACCTCCGAGGCGGCGGTTGTTCCGCTGAAGCCACTGGATCGCTTCCGAGGTGCATCGCGTCGCCAGCTGCTTCTCGAGGCTTCCGAAGGCACCTCGCCGCACAAAAGTCTTCAGCTTCGGCGTCAGGATCGCTTGCGTGACGTGGAATCTTCCTCTCCGGTGTTCATTTCGCTGATGTCGCTTCTCCAGAAACTGGAAGAGTCGCCGGACGTTCGCGGTGTTCGCCCATGGCGAGTCAATCGCGAGGCGCGTCGGCAGCACGCGATTCGTGCGCTCGGAATCCCGTTCGGCGAAGAGAATCACGCGAAATCCGTTCGCAGCCATCCACTCCAGAGACACTTCGCCAGGCAGCCGCTCCGAAGCGTTGCGGTAGATTCGCTGCTCGCCAAGCACTTGGAAGGCGAGTTCGATGAGTTCATCAAAGGCGTCGTCCGTGTCAATGCGGTAGAGGTGGTTGAGGTCGAGCAGAACAATCTAAAAAGGCGAATCATCGTGAATTGGCGAGAAAAGCGAGTGGAATTACTTCATACGGATTCTCGTCGAGAAAGCGCTTCGCCTGGAAGAGGATGCAGTGCAGCGAGGGTCCCCACAAACCGTGCACGATCCGGAACGGATCGCCGCCGCAAGTTCGCGCAATTCTGAAGTCCAAATAGCGAACTCCGATCTGCAGCTGATGGTAGATGGTGAGCTGCTGGCAGACGGCCCAGGAACGGATTCTGCTGCGCGGGAGAGCGTTAGCAAGCGTCTGGAAGAGCGGAGACTTGTCGGCTGAGATCGGCAGCTCAGTTTCGAGATAGAAGGTGCCGGAATTGTGTGATCCTGAAAGTGAGGTCAGAGCGGAGCGCCGGTTAAAACCAACCTGGAATTGTCAAAGTGTTGAGGGGGCGATTTCGCAGATCAGTCGGGAGATTCTGCATCCACCGGGCTCCGTCGAATTCCAGCACCGGTCGTTGAAGCGCAGAGCTGACGATACGCGGAGATTCCTTCTCGGGAGACTCGAACGGAACATCGCAGTAGTGATTTTCGATTTCGCTCGTTGCCGAGTGCCAAACCGTGCGAACAGTGTCGTCATCAGAGCGACCGAGCGGCGAAGTCGACATTTCAGAAGTGCGTTGGCATTTTCCTTACAGACGCAGACGACCTTCTTTCAAAGACACCATTTTGCTGACGGCAGCTCCAAAATCATCCTCCAATGCACGCTGTACTGTTTGCGGCCCGCGACGCTTCATTCTCCCCGAAATCGAGCGTCTGTCGAGATGAAGACGAAATAAAAACTGAAAATTAATCTTTGTTTTCGTTGCGTCGCGCCCGCACTTTGCAGTCGCGTCTTCTTCGTTCTTCCGCGATCATCGTTTGCAGCCGTTTTTTGGGGTTTTCTCCTCTGCAATTCGTCCTTCTCTCACGACGCCTAACGCGGAGAAGCTACTCGTTGAAAACACTAAAACGTTCATTCACAGCGAGCGGAGATCGGATTACGGACTTTTTGTGTCCCAGATGGCCTCTCAGCGGAAACGGCGAGTGCAATCGCGATCCGAAACAAATAACGACGACTGCGAACTGTCGCTCGAATTACGAGCACGCGGAATGCGCAGAATTGCAGAAACGTCTCTGTTTTTCCATGATCACAGCTGTGGTACGGTAGACAACACAGTAAGGTGCCGCGGAAGAAAGCAACGACTGATCTCTCTCTCCTCCAGACGTTACGAAACGAACGAACGAGCGAGTGGCGTGTCACTTCCAAAACTTTAAAACAGCAAACCTCGCAAGTTTTGTTTTTCGCTGCAGCTACAAACAGGTGCACGCGGCGCAGTTGTTGTCTTCGGCGTCAAAATTTTCGCTCTGGAACAATGTCCGCACCGGAAGCTCGTGACCCTCCATCATTCGAGCCTGCGACGCCAACTGCACGAGTATGGAATTTTGTTTCCGGCTATTTACAGCGAGAAATTCGCACTTTTGCGCTTTTTTCTCGTTTTCCGTCGCCAAACGATGCGATACAGAGTGTGTCAACTTCGGGATTCCGGGAAAAAGTGCTCGAGAATGGAGTGCTCTGGGCATACAGAACGACTTTAGGACCTCTCGAAGGCTCGGATGTTCCCTCCGATCGGCGCACCGACGTCAGCCGCCCTCTCCCCACTCCTTCAGCTCGCTCTCGACCGGATCGGTGCAGCTTATCCTGAAGAGAGGCGCCGCTTCGATGGGATGTCGTGGGTGCTGTAGCAAGGCAAACAGAGATTGCGAGGGAGAGGAATTCGGGCGATCCACCGCCGTCGCCGGTGTCAAAATGACGCCGCGATTTACGACCGAAGGACCCGCGGGCAAAGGCCGCAAAGTGTTTGCAATTGTAAAAATTTGATGTTTCGCTTATTAGAAGACAAAAAGCGGCGAATCCGGAGTGTAAAGCGAAGAATTCTGCGTTGGAGGCGACACGTTCAGACCTCGTAGAAGGCGAGTCTTCTCAGAATTTCTGTTTCGGCGATCAGCTCGCAGGGAAGCAGCAAATGTTTTCCTCGCACCGCCGTCAAATGTTCAAAAACCGGTGCTCCGGAAGTCAATTCGCATAATTCAGAAGCTCAAACACTTTGAACACTTCGTACTTGTGGTTGAAGGTCGCAAGACTCCGCCCCTCCCTTCTACGGTGGCTCCCACTCGAACGAGCGCCTCCGAGGCACTGAGGGGGCCAAGACAAACAGCTCTCGGAATCCTCGAGTCTCTCGTCGCCATCGTCGTCTCGCCCGCTCTCCGCGCCCGGCACGCTCTCGCCGCACAGTTCCCGGTAGTCCCGGAGTTAAAAATAAACCGGCCTCTCGTTCTTCTCCCTCTCCTCCCTCCCCGGCAGCTGACTCCTCCCCTCGGGCCGGCCCATCGGCGCTGCTACAACTCTACTAACCCCCAGCTAACGCCACTTGCATCTGCAGTCCCTGATTGTGTTGTGTTTGAACCCGGCCCAACCAACCCGACGACATCATGCCCGCTTCCCCAGGTAGAGAAGCCTCGCTGCGCGGTGGACTTTGCTAATATGCGGCCTTTAGACCAGCTTAAGGAGATCTTCAACCTCTACGACGAGGAACTCGACGGCAAGATCGACGGCACCCAGATCGGAGATGTCGTTCGGGCTGCCGGTCTGAAGCCGACCAACGCGATGGTCGTCAAAGCCTCCGGGCAGGAATTCAAGCGAAAGGGCGAGAAGCGACTCACTTTCGAGGAGTGGCTCCCTATCTTCGAACAACTCGCCAAGGAGAAGGTAAACTATTGCAGCCGTTTTCCCCCTCCATCCCGGGTCCTCGGACTCTGCGCACAGAGATCCCCGAATCCTTCTGTAAAGTGTTAGCTTTTCTTCCACTTTCCTTTCGTTTGTTTGCATAAACGCGGCGGCGGCCCACGAGAGCTTCGGGGGATCCGCCAGATCCTCGACGGCGTTGTAACAACGCCTCTGCGCGCGGCGCTTTACACTTCGGGCGAGTAACCTCCAACCGGCTGTGATCCCGGGCCTCTGGGGATTGCGGGGGACCGACGCGCGATTTGCGGAGTGACGACGGATTCGTTGCAGGAAGTCGGAAGCTTCGCTGACTTCGTCGAGGGACTGAAGGTGTTCGACAAGGAGGAGTGCGGCAAGATCCTCGTCGCCGAGTTGAGGCACATCCTCCTCGCTCTCGGAGAGCGACTTTCGGCCGAAGAAGTCGACGAACTCCTCAAGGGAGTCGAAGACGCCGAAGGCATGGTCGGCTACGAAGGTACCGTACACTACCGTAACTGATGCTCATCCGCCTCCCTTTCAGCGTTCATCAAGAAGGTCATCGCTGGTCCCTTCCCCGATGAATAGACGCCCTTCACGACATCTTCGTCCGTTCGCCGTTTCTACCGTATCCTCTTTTATTGTTCGTCCTTCTACCGTCTCACAAATTGTATAAACGGATGTCGTCGTTCTCGGGACTTTAGCATCTCAACATACACGCGTTCTGTTGCCTTGTATCCTGATCACGTGCACATCCCCCACCGTAATCCGTAGCCTAGTATCAATAGCTTAGCGCCTCGAGAATTGCTCACTTTGTCCCCTCGTCGCGATGGCCATCGTCTCTCCTCTTTCCTCCCTCCTTCTGACTTCTACTGCTGATGTCGAGTATTCTATCTTCTCCATTCTTTCCTAATTCACATGTGAACCTGTACGATTTCTTGAAACACAAAAAGAGTAAAGCGCGCCTAATACACCTCGACTACACATTACAACACAAGTGTTCTCTCCGAAGTTGATCGCCCGCTGTTACAAAGCATAGCACGTTCGTGACGTAAACGCCGCTGAGGAAATCGCGACAACAATCTTCGGAATACGGTGCTGTCGGAGGAAATTGTTCATGAGGGAGGATAGAACGGCTGGAACTTATGTTTAATCTAAGAATCTCTTTAATAAGTAACAAATAAATCAACAATGCCCGTATACAATATCTATAGAATAACAAAAACAGAACAATTCAGTATCACAAATTGTTTGTATAGGACGAAAGCTTCAGTCTAGGCACAATGTTCATCGATTGCAACTCTTGGAAGAGCAGTTTGCACGCGTAGGGGATCTTGATCGTTGCCATTTTGTTTGAAGATCTGCAGTTTTGGCACCATCCATTGTAGCCAATTAGCCCACACTGTGAGCACACATCCACTTGAAACTGGTCCGAAGAGACCATCAGTCGCTCCATGAGCAGCATCGAAGCCCCATATGCTATGAGACAATCGCGTTCCATTTCGCCAAGACGAAGACCACCGTCTCGTGCACGACCTTCGGTGGGTTGTCGAGTGAGAACCGCCCTACAATCGTTTTCAATCACAATTACCGCTTAACAAGTAAGCACTTACCTCGGACCTCTTGCACGGGCATGCATTTTGTCGAGGACCATATGCTTCAACTTCTGGTAATAGATCGGGCCGAAGTAAATGTAGGCACTCAATTGCTGCCCCGTGATGCCGGATGTGAGCATATCTTTGCCCAGGAAGTTGTAGCCATGACTGGCCAATTCTTCACAGACGTCAGCAACTTGATCTCCGCCAAAAGCCGTTCCGTAGTGGAATCGGCCTGTCATGAGAGCGTTCTTTCCACTCAACAACTCCATAAGTTTGCCAACGGTCATACGGCTTGGGTAACCATGAGGGTTCATGATGACATCGGGAACCATACCGAGATCATTGAATGGCATATCTTCCTGCTGCGCAATCAACCCGCAGACACCCTTCTGTCCGTGTCGACTACTAAATTTGTCACCCAGTTCTGGCCTTCTGAAATGTCAAACCTAATTCAAAATACTAATAATGTCGTATCTTACCGTGTTTGCCTGAGAAGAACTTTGATCAGTTGAGAGTCGTCTTCGCTGTACGTTACCAGGACACGCTCTGCGTATGATGGTACAGGTAGCTTGTAGCTCACAGAAACGTCCTTGTACTCAACGTTTTGAGGGACGTGCATCATGGTGGTATCAACGCCAGGGGGATTGTTCACAACGGGCATATACTTGTTGACCATAACTTGCTTTTGGTTGATACGTGCTCCTGCTCTCACAACCCCGTCATAATCCAAGGCGGAATGCTTGTAAACGGCCCTTTTGTTGGCGTCGACGGTCGGGCCAATGAGCCGATCAAACGTCTGATTCGGATACTTCCGAGTGAGCGATTTAGCATGTTTGTAAACCAAACATCGACCGTATCCTCGATCCAGTGAAGCTTTGTTGAGAACTAAAGCATCCTCAATGTCGTAACCACTGTAAGACATTACGGCAATAATAGCATTCTGGCCAGCTGGGAGTTTCTCGAAGTTGCAAAACTCGATCGTCTAAATCAGGTATTAAACAAATAAATTTAGATCGTAAAATGCTACCTTCGTTTTGACAAGTGGCCTTTGTGGGTAGACGAGTAGATACATCAGGGAATCAATTCTCTTCTGTTGGTTGTAACCGATCGTCCCCATCGCTTGTTTACCCATAGCACATTGATAGGTATTACGAGGACTCTGGTTATGGTGAGGGTATGGAATTAGACCAGCGCAAACCCCAAGAAGCGTGAATGGTTCGATCTAAATAATAAAATAACAAAATCTCGAATTATTCCAGCATTGCCTACTTCCATATGAGTAGTGTGCTCCTTGATCTCCTTTTCATAGACTGCGATCGAAGCATCATTCATTTCATTGACGTCGAGATATTCGATTAAGCCATCACCAACGAAGTCGTCAAAGACACGCTTGCCCGCTTTTAATTCCTAAACAATATTTTGAAACAATTTAAACATTTTCTAATGTTAACTTCTTACGTTTACGTGCTCTTGTGTTACAGCCGGAATACCATTTTCTACAATTATGTAAGGCCGACAGAGCCTTCCTCCGTCACTGGAAACGTAAACGGATTTCTGTGCGATGTTTGTTGACACCGAAACGAATTCGCTTATGTACCGACTGCGCCGGACAGCTCGAACTGTCTCAACCAATCGATCGGAATCTTGAGTGACGCCGATGGGAACGCCATTAAGATAAACGACGAAAACATCACTAAAACGAGCATTTTGTCGAGAAGAAATAAACAAGAACATACCTTGCATGAAGCTCAGAGAAGTGGAGCGAATGGAGATCTTCAACACCGCTGTTGTACAAGATCCGAAGTACTGGGCCGCTTTCACTATCCGTGGTGATGTGGCTGATCAGTGCCAAATTCTTCACCAAACCGCAGGATTCACCTTCCGGTGTGTCGGAAGGACACAACATTCCCCATTGCGAAGGTTGGAGTGATCGAGGCCCAGAGACTTTCCTTGTCTTTTCAAAAGTAGAATTGATTCGAGTCATCATCCCCAACACGGATATGTACGAAAGTCGAGAGAGCACCTGTGTGACACCCTGGCGTTCCATACGGAAACGCTTGATGATCCAATTTCCAGTAGCCAAAGCATTGATTAGTGCATTCGTGACCAGATCTTGGCGCATGTGCTTTATGATGTCAAGAGGAGCAGCCATGGTCTTTCCCAAATTGATGTCGGCAATCCGCTTAAGCTCGGAATTAAACCTGTAATAACAAACTTACATTTCAACAGCAACATTCAAGTTTACCTCTTAAAAATATCTTCAAATAATAGAGCTATGAGAGAGCCAGCCAATTCCAATCTCTTGTTTCCATAGAAGTCACGATCATCGCACTCACAATCTCCCATTTCAGCTTGCATCAATCTTCTCGTCATTAAACCGAGATACATTGCTTTGAGCTTCATATCGCCATTCATGCAAGGAATGTGACAAATCATAGTGTTCATCATGAAATCGATGGCGTCATGGTCTTTCGGCAAATTGGCTTGAGCAGTTGAGGCACTAGCAAACTTTCTAATCTTCACTTTTCCCGCGATGTACAAGAGCGCTTCTTCCTTTGTTATGACTCTTGCATTCAGGCATTCTTCGAGACAAGGTGTCAATGCAGCGACAAATTTCTCTTCCTGACCAACAGCCGAAATGAAATCATAATCAGATTCGTATCCCATGGCCTACAACAAATTCACTACAATTCTGTGATACAGCAAAACAAAAACATACCTTAAATACCACTGCGATCGGAAGGTCATCGGCTAGCTGGTTGCTACGAACATAGTATCGGCCCTTCTTGGTCACAACATAGGTCTTGCTCTTTCTCTCATGTGTGGAGCTCAGTACTTCGCACTGCAGTTCCTTCTTTCCATTCCTTCCAATCATTATGCGATTCTTCGATAGTTGTTCTTGCATCAGAATGACCTTTTCAGATCCGCGAATTATGAAATATCCACCAGGATCATGGGGGCACTCTTGAACATGTGCTAGCTCCTCCTCAGACTAAAAAACAAAATGAGTTTTTAAAAAATTATGAGAAATTACCAAGTCCTTAAGAATGCATTTGCTCGAACGCAGCATAACTGGCATTCGTCCAATGCAAAGACCGCGGCGGATGATTTTTTGATGTCCTCTAGTGTACTCGACATCCACATGGATCGGAGCTGTGTAGCTAAGATCGCGAAGACGGCACTCGTGTGGACTGATCTTGGCTTTGGTTTGAGCTATACCCTCTTCTAGATTCGGCATTCCAATTTCGATGTTCGTGTACCTGAGGAAGAACGAGGGGTTCGCATCGCTGGTCACTCTCTGGTTGGCTTCGACGATCTGCTTGATCTCGGTGTTCACAAAATAGTCGTAACTGGCGATGTGCTGCTTGACGAGCCCTCGGACCTTCAGAAACGAGGGCACGAGCTGCCACTTCTCTTCTACGGCCTTGATGGGTTTCGATTCCATCGTGACCTATAACAAACAGAATCAATCAGATTATTTCCCACTCCATCCACTAATAAATAAATAATCTAGCACGAAGCGATGCCGTCAGCCTCACAAATTTCGCGGAACAAATACAGAAAATCAAATGCAACTTTTGAAAATAGAATAATCAAAAAGAAATTTCTTGACTCTTACATCACATCGGTTCAGATTGCCGTAAATTAAGGTCAATCTTTGCAACTACTAATAAATAAAGCGATGCCGTCAGCCTCACAAATTTCGCGGAACAAATACAGAAAATCAAATGGGACTTTTGGAAACAGAAATAATCAAAAAAAAATTTAGATAATCTAACACGAAGCGATGCAGTCAGCCTCACAAATTTCGCGGAACAACTACAGAAAATCAAATAGAACTTTTCAAAATAGAAATAATCAAAAAGCATTTTCTTAACTCTTACATCACATCGTTTGAGATAATCGCAAATATATACCCGGTCAAGCTTTGACCGGTCAACAAACAATAATCTGACACGAAGCGATGCCTCATCAGCCTGAAAAAAATCGCGAAACGAAAATTGAAAATCAAAGAGAACTTTCAAATTGCTCTTTTACATCACATCGTGTGAGAATACCGTAGATTCAAGTCAATCTTTGTGAGAGCGCAAAATACGTTTGATTTGACGAAGCCAAATGCATCGACGGAATCACTCTCCTGTTATTTTATGCAATGTGATGTGATCTGTCTGGCCAATTCAGTTCAGTTGTTTCTGTATATGTTTGCGAGTGTGTAACGCCAGAAGGGAGACAATTTATACACGTCGAGGGTATTATGGTGAAACACGCACTGATTCAATCATCGGAGAACATCGGAAGAGTAGAATAGGCAGAAGGAAGGAAGAAATCTTGAATATACACATAAATAAACACGTGTGGCTGTTGTATCGAGTCAACAAAAAGAAAAAAAACAACAAAAGACCTGAATTGAAAACGTTCACAAAATCGCACTCGATCAGAACTTTCCGTCGTCGAATCGAACGGACTTCTTCGTTCCGTCCTTGAGGAGGGGTGGAGATTCTTCTTCTTTTTTCGAATTCCGGAGTAATGAGGTCGAGGGGTCGTATTCTGGTGGTCTGCGTAGTTTAACTCGGCCTGATGACGGTTTTCCAGAGGATATCAGGTGCTCCATGTCCGACGCATTCGTCACTCCCTTCGAGCGATCTTGCAGCATCAGACGCACTTTTGGGTCCACTACATAGAGGTACCCGATGGCGAGGAGGATGAGGAAGGAGAATGTGGCGAGCACGGATGCAAGCACGGTAATCCACAGAGGCCGCGGTCTCGATTTGGGCTCGGGACACGTGATCTTCAAACAGCCTAGGTGGCCAGACTTGATGAGCTTGTCGCGGGCCACAACAAGCCAATCTCTGATCCAGTCGGTCGGGTCGGGGCCGTTGCAGATGCATTCCCACGGATTGTCGGAGAGGTCGACTGCACGAAAGCCGGGCGTCATATTGTGGAAGAGACCTTCTGCCATGAAGCTGATGTGGTTGCGTTGGAGAAAGAGTTTCTCCAGGCTCATGCCTTGAAGAGCGTATCCCCCATGGTTCTGATACCGGCTTGCACTGCGAAGAAGTTCTTAAGTTGCGTTAAACCTTCTAAATCGGCGTTTGTGATTGTGTGAATGTTGTTCAGACTGATATCGAGATGAACGAGCTTCTTCAATGGTCTCAATGTGGGTATGAATCCTGAATCACTTTGGTCAAAAAACTCGAATATTGTGTTGCCTCACCTTCTGTCGTGTTGGCACTCAAACTGGTCAACTTGTTTTGGTCGAGGTTGAGCACAGTAAGGTGGGGGAAGAGCTCGAAAGCTTTATCGCCTAGCTCCTCGATCTCATTGCGCGAGAAGGAGAGCGAAACCACTCGCGGGCTCTGCGTCAGCGAGCTCAAATCGTCGTTGTCAATGCGTTGAATTTTGTTCTCATCGAAGTTGATGACTGATAGACGCGTGAGGTCCTTGAGGGAGACGTTCTTCAGACTCTGGATGCTGTTGTTGTTGAGCAGGAGACGCTGAAGATTGTCAAGACCTTTGAGGTTAACCTGAAAATAAAAAATGTAGAATGAAGAGCTCCTCGCTATGGACTTACCGTTGTGATCGCGTTTATCCCGAGGTTCACAAATTTGAGGTTTTTTAGTCCGTCGAAGGCTCTCCAGTCGATTTCGTTGATCGAGTTCTTCTCCATATTTAAAAACTCTAGGTTGGAAAGACCCTCAAAGGTGTGCCTGAAATGCTGCACTCAGGAATGTTGCAAAAAATTGTCATACATCGTGATTTTGGTAATTCTATTGCCAGCGAGGTTGAGAACTTTGAGGTTCTTCATATCGCGGAAGGAGCCGTCAGCAATCTTCGTCAGTCGATTGTCCTTGATATTGAATTCCACAAGGTTGGAGAATCCCTTGAAGTCGTCCGCTTGAATCTAAAAAGTCCGATTGTTCGAAAGTCGCACATCGAGCGATTCACCTGATTCAGTTTGTTGCCAGAGATGTCAAACGTCTTCACGCCAGCGAGATCGTGGAACATGCGCGGTTTAATGTCCTGCATGATGTTGTTGCTCAAATCCACGTGTTTGAGAAGCCGACCGAAGTTTCGGAATGCGCCGTCGCGGATCATCGCCACCGACGATCCCTGGATGGTAAGTGACTTCGCGCGAATCTTCGTAAAGATGTCGCCCGGCATGATCGCCATCCCGGAGTCCCAAATCCACAACTTCGAGACGGTCGTTTCATTGAGCGCGTTGAGGGCATCGAATGTTGCGGTGAGCGAAGCCGCGCCGCAACCGATCCAGATGTCGTCCGCTGTGGCCAGGGTAACATCCTGTCCCGGCAATGCAGGGAAGCACTCACAAGCGGACTGAATTGTTCGGTTGAGAAAAGCAGAAAGCAAACACTGGGGAACCAACCGATTCATTGCGAGCGGTGGCGGCTTTTGCGAATCCGGCTTCGATCTTCGCGCATGGGTTCACTTCTGTGTTGCGGAGGCCCGCTCCAACGGAGCAGAGGAAAGCGAGAATCAAAAGTGCGTTCGTCGTTTCCATTTCACATGTCAGATTTGAAATCGAAAACGAAACTGAAAATCAGCTGATTGTGCGTTTTCGTTGTTTTTGTGTTCGACGAATCGAGGAATGCAAAGAAATACGATAAGAACGACGAGGGCGAGAACGATAAAACTCAAAGCATCGCGGAAATCGTTGCCAAGAAACGCGCGACGTGTCGGGGAAGGGGTGATACCGCAAGTCCTGAGGGTCAGCTGAGGACGAGCAGCTCGATTATGAAATTAACATAAACGAAAGCGAAACAGCGAGAATGCGCGAAAACTGTTCGATCGATCGACGCGTGCTGCGCTACGATCCTCCTCCGGCAAGATCCCATCGCGCATGAATAATTAATCAGTTTATCGCGACGGTTTTACCGCCAAAACGGGCGGAATCGGGCCGCAGGAAGGGTAGACGTGAAAGCGATCAAAAAACGAAACAAAAAAAACGCATTAAAAAAAGGAGAAATCGGTGGTGAGGAGCGGTGGGGACGAAAACCGATCGAAAAGGGCGACAACGCGCAGAGTTGTGGGGGGACTACACAGAGAGCCAGCGAGGCAGGCGGCGCCGGCCAGCACGGGGTAGTACCAATTGAGAACTGCGCTCGGGACAGACAGACGGACAGACTGTCAGGCTTGTCTGGCGTACTCTCCGACGCAGCAATCTCTGCGCGATCAGCTCGCTCCCTCGCGATGGCATTTCAGATCGCGGGGAGCGCATGCTGTCTCCCTCCTTCGGGGGTCAACGCGCGCTTCTTTTTTGTTCGTTGGTTGTCAGCGAAGGGCGATCGATCGGAAGCGTAAAAAAACGGTCATCGTTTGAAATCGAAAGGTGTCTTTTTGTGGCGTCGGGCGCCCGGAGAAAGCGAAAGGCGAACGAGGGAAAGCGGCGGACAAAAAGAAGAAATGGACTCGGCGATTACGCGTGCGAGCGAATGGCTGAGCGAAGCACCCCGCCAGAGTGGAGTCGGAATCTGGCACCATCGGGTACGCGCCGACGATGTAAACGCCCGAGGCGATGATAACAAAATAAGAAACAGCGCCTACGGTAGCGCATTGTTTGTTTCTTCGGATCTGCGAACGGCGAATGTGACGAGTGCGTCACAACTGCCGGTTCGTCAAATTCGAGGGAAGACTGGGGCTACGGTGGGGAGTGCGCGATCGGAACTCGTTCTACCATAACTCATCGGTAGAAAGAAAAAACGAGCAGCGGAGAAAAGCAGATGCGGAAAAGAGTTTGACGACCTTTGCGCCGCGCCGCGTTTCGCTTCTTTCGAAACTCTCGTTTTGCCGCACAAATTGATTTCCTCTCCGCGCCAATCATATGTTCTCTCCTCGCTCCGTTCGCGTTGTTCGCACCGCATTGCCGCGTTCAAATCACTTCTAACATTTCAGATGGGACTCAAGTTCTTGTTCGCCCCACACCACGCGCGCACCGATGGCATTCCCGGTTAGTTCACTTCACTGCTTGAGAGCTTTCATGCCGAACTGCGAATTGCAGATGATCGTCTTCGCGTCGGAGAGGACGCAGAGTTGATGCATGTAGAACTGGCGGTTCCGTCGAGCCCGCTGCTATCGCTTCTTCACGCGCGAAGATGCTTGACCGTGGTAAGAATCCTTCCAACATCTCTCTTCTCGTATTTACTCGTAGTCACTTCTTACAGACCCGTAACAACCGATGCAATTCTCCGCGATGTTCCGCTGCGAAGGTCGTTGTGCGTCATCTGGAGACCTGTCGCGACCCGGCATGCTGCTTCCCGCACTGCGGCTCATCAAGGAAGCTCCTCTCCCATTACGAGACGTGTCGAAGCCCGTTCTGTTGTCTCTGCGTGCCGCTGCAGCGGATTTTCAGTCGATCACCGCCAACGCCTTCGCATTCGCTTCTTGGTACGCAATTAGTCCACCAGTGGATTAACAACTCGAATGCCGGTTTGGCCATCTGACCTCTTCTTTCAGTGTCGCATCCTCCAGAACCCTCTGGCCACGTGTCTCTTTTCAGTGTTCCCTCTACAGTCTGATTGACTCCTCCTCTCACTCCTCCCTAGTTCTCCACCGCGGATTCGCCCATTTCTCGTCTTCAGAGTATCACTCCGCATTGTACACAATCATCCTTCCAAGCAATAAACGTCGCTCTCTTTCATTGACATTAAGGTCCACTGGAACGAACTCAGAACGAATTTATTCGCGGCAGCCACTGCGGTCGTAAATTACAAGAACGGACGTTAAGTAGTTCAGAGTTTGATTTCGCAGAAATAGGAGAAGAAAAGAGTATTTTAGAATAGTTGGTGACTACAAGAGGAGTGGAGAACGGAAACTGAAGACTACGAACTGCACACGAAGAGAAGATCTCACGAATTTTCTCATTTCGCTAAAAGACAATAAATTATGCTTCTATATACAATTCTTTTTACAAAAGAACGCACTACTATAGGACTTTGGTACCGCGTAGATCGTAGAACACGGATTCTGATTCACCCGCACACGAAACTTCAGAAAAACAGCGCCCTTTCGAGCGAAATGCCGGCGATAAAACGTAAAAGCAGCTAAGATTGTTGGCGCCCGGAGGGCGAAGCGGCAGGAGGATTCTGGTGCCAAGTGTCGCAGTTCGACTGACGCTGACTGCAGCCATGACCGGGTGGTGCTTGACCACCTCGTTGACGGTGTTCGAACAGCAACTGATTGATGCGGACTTCGACGCATTGCGTAGCCAGGCACGATCCGAAGATGCGCACCGTCGAGAACGTCTCCTCGTCGGATGATTCGTTGCGATGACCGTCTTCCGGGATCTTCACCACGGCTCCCGTGATGCGCTGCAGCTCGCGCACGTTCTGGCCGCTCTTCCCAATGATTCGGCCGACCAACGCACTCGGGACGGTGATCTCTGAATGAAGTCGCAATTCTTCCAGCGGACAGAAGATCTGCTCGGCGACTTTGTCGAAGATGTAGTAAAGCGCCTAGAACAACGAGATGACCAATAGGAACATTGTGCAGCAGCTTACAGTCCACAGTTGCTGGTCGACTCCGGTTACCGTAACCAAACGATCCCACGTAACCGAGCCTTCATGCGCGGGCTTCCCCTGATCCTTCTCTTTCAAATGTCCGTCACCTAGAGGACCTGTGGACGCACCCAGAGAATCCGCTGCTACTTCAGTCTCCGCCTGCTTCTGCAGAGCCTCCTGGTCGCATTTCTCTCCACTTTTGTCCGAAGCGGCGTCGGGAGTCGGACTCTTTTCCGTTCCCTCCTTCAACGAAATCCGTTAACCGACGACGATCACTCTCAGGATTCTTACCGTTTTCTCTGGTGGAGTGGGAATCTTCCGTTCCTCTTCAACCGCGCGTTCAACGTGTTCGGAATGAAGTTCGCCCTCCGACGAGGTCGTGTTTCGCTTCTCCCTGTGGAATTCGTCGTTGTCGATGCGAATCTGCGCGCCAGTGTTCTGTATCATCTTCTTGATGTAGGCGCCCTAAATCGTCAATATGAGAAGTTCCTCCTCACCTGGGACCGTACCTTTGAGCCGATCAGAGCGCCGATGACCGTGTTCGGCACGAACAGCTTCATCGATCTACTTTGTCCCGTAGAAGGGTAACCGAACATCGCCGCAGCAGGGTGCGCAGCACCCGGTTGTCCTGGAACTCCCATGAAGGGGGCAATCGGGAGACCCCCGAACACATTAGGTTGGTACATCTGAACGCCGTGTGATGTTCATTGTCACTCAGTCGCTTGAAATCAAACCTTCTGGCCAAAAGCGTCGGTTTCGTAGGATTTTCGCAAATTGGAAGAGATCATTTGTTCGGCACGGGAAATCGACTCCAAATCGCGCGCGCGCACCGTAATGCTGCGCTCGACGGCGTAGTTTGCGTAGGCCGAAGAGGCGCCGAGATCGCAGAGATTTCCAGGATCACTAAGACCACCCTTTGCAACACGCTCAAACAGTCTCGCTTACTTTGAAACTGACACGTACGCTCCCGTGTCCTGCTTGATGCTCTTGATGGTTTTGCCGCTTTTTCCAATCAATCGTCCCATGAGCTCGTTAAATGCACGTATTTTCAACTCGTATTCGTCTCTGAACAGAAGTCGGCTGAAACTCTAACGAAAGAGAACGCGACTTACGTAGCCGTATGATCCTTTTCCATTTCGCGTCGGACCACTTCTAGAATCTTCACACACGCCTTGCTGCAACTTTCCGGGGTGCCCTGAATCGAGATGATTTTCTCGGCCGCGGTCGGGTCCGAAGTATTCCGATTGCGCGACTGGTCTACGATGCATCTCGCGTTAGCTTCTCTCGAGATCTCGGTGATGCTCGAGCCGCCTTGACCGATGATCGCGCCAACATACTTCGAGTTCACGGCGATCCGCAGAGGCAACGACTTTCCGAGTGCGTTGTTCCCTGAGGGGCGCTGGTACGACCCGTTCCTTCCGGATTCGTTTCCCGGAGCGTAGTGGTGCTGCTGCGGCTGGTGCTGATGGTGCGACGGCTGGGGAGGATGGTGGTGCTGTTCGGCAGCGAAGTGACTACCGTTGTTGGCAGATGGAGGAGGACCCGTTGGATGATGCATCTGACCCGTTGAAGGAACTCTGTTTGAAGCGGCGTGTGGCTGTTGCTGAAACGGCTGTCCGTGGTGGGGCGCCTGGTGCGTGGTCATGCTATAGAGATTAGAAGCGATCTATGTACACTGAAATCGCGGGCTCGGTTGCGCTTATCGATTGGACCAAAGGACAAACCTGCAAGGCCAAATGCCACCTAGAAAGGTGTAATCGTAGATGCACGGGCTATAAATCCACTGTGAAAAGAACTCTCCTGAAATGGCGGCGAACATTGAGTTGGACGAAGGAATGCAAAACGCGAAACAAACAAGAAGCAAACAACGAGTTCTCACGAGTTCTCGGGGAGCGCCTCGCCACTCTCAGTGCACTGCAATTGGCATTTCGCCAGCGAACGCCGCAGTGCGCAACCAATGCTTAACATCTGACTCGCAGGCCTCACGGCTATCTGCGCCTCGCTCAGCGCCGCGTCCTCCCATTCGCGGAGTCACGGGACTTCGGGGAGTCGCGCCCACATCGAATTTCAGCGATTGCAGCTGTTTACAGAAGCGCAGATCAGCGGCTGATTGTGGAACCTGTCGCTGCAAGACGCGAACGTGAGCAAAAAACAAAACAAACGTGTGATCGGTGGACGAAGGAAGCTCCGCTCTGTGGTGCATAGTACCTTCGACGGCGGCCAGGGCGTTTGGTCAGAAAGAGGCGGGCAGAGAGGCCTCCGAGATGCAGAGAAAGCGTGGGGTACGCGCCGATGAGTTGCTGAGCACTTCTGATCGCGCGGAAACGTGATTATCGGAATAAACAGAAATTGTCATCGATTCATCACTTTGAGCAGAAGCATCAAAACACCGCATGACGCAATGCCGGTCCATCGCATCCACCGCCCGACCTCGGTGGCTCTCGCCGCGCAGTCGACGTTTCGAACAGCGGCGATCTTCCGTCAGCTGCGAGGCGAGTGCGTTTTCAGAGTTTCTGAGTCATCGCTTCCGGCGGAATGAATCGCGAGGCTCCGTCATGCGTGTGAGGTGTGCAGTGAAAGGTTTCCTTGTTGGAAGTACTGTAGCACCACTGGAACTTGTCTCCACTGTAAGAATTGTCTTACAGCGAGCGCAGTTCTAATTCCGCTGATTGTCCGTATTTCGCTTGATTTCTCTTTTACTATCGAGGCTTGATGTTTGCGCGTTGATAGCGGTCGACGAAAGATTCCACCGCCAAATTTTCCTTTTAAGTTCACTTCGCTCGCGCTCGGGGTGAGCGAGTGATCTGTAGTTTTCTGCCGCGCTCGCGGACCGACCGCCCCGTTATCGCTCTGGCGGCATGTGTCGCGTTCAGAAAATGAAGTTCCCGTCGGCGCGATACGTTCCCATCCTCTGACCTCGAACTTCGACCAAATTTTTGATTTCTCGGGCAGATTCCAGCTCGGATCGATGTCAAGCGAACGTCGATTCGGTTTTTGATTCATTCTATCGTGTTTACGCCAGCAGAGCACGCTTTTTATCGACGTGTTTCTCATCAATGCACTCTTCTATCGCGGTTGGCATGTGCCTTCAGTTCTGTTTTCGAATCGCTGCGCTATGCCCGCTTCGTTTTTTTTCGTTTTGCGTCATTGAGCGACGGGATTAAATGAGTTCATTTATGCGGAGACCACTGACGTCAATCATTTCTATTCTCCTTTCATTTTAGGCGATTCTCGTAACTAACTAACTACTGTGGTGATGTCTTCGATGGATGCTGAAACGACGGAAGCTCCGGCTGGATCTTCGACCAGCGAAGAGCAACCTCCACCACAGAAGCCGTCTGAAGAGCAAGAAAGTTCTCGATTCGAATGCAACATTTGCTTAGATGTAGCCAAGGACGCTGTCGTCTCTATGTGCGGACACTTGTTCTGTTGGCCGTGCCTTTTCCAATGGCTTGACACTCGACCGAACCGCCAGGTCTGTCCCGTTTGCAAGGCCGCAATCAGTAAAGAGAAGGTATTCCACTATTGTAGCTTATTTTCAGTAATTTATCTCGCTCAGGTGATTCCACTGTACGGCCGTGGAGGTAAAGAATCGGATCCTCGCGAAAAGGTCCCACCTCGCCCGAAGGGTCAGCGAACCGAAGCACCCCAAGGAGGATTCCCTAACTTCCAGTGGGGTGGAGAAAATGGAGGAGGCGGTGTGCAGTTTTCCTTGGGAATTGGGGTTTTCCCAATTTCTTTTTTCGCTTCATTCCTCAACACAAATGGCTTCGGAGATCGCCGACCTGATCCTCGTTAGTCCAAGCAGTTCATCAAACAGCCAGTAACTTTGTCGTTTCAGCCTCTCCTGGAAGTCGTCAACACGAGGAAGAGCAGTTTCTCTCTAACATCTTCATGGTCATCGGAATCTGTTTTATTCTCTGGGTGTTCTTTGTTTAGGTTGCTTTCCGGCTGAATTCGCGCATACTTCTACTTGTATATTATTAATAACTCGGCAAACCCTTGTAAAAACGTGAAACAAGAACTGATAAATATTTTTCAAAGAAGAAACTTGAACCCGAGGAAAAGGAGGAAAGCCAAAAGCACCGCAACCACTGCACCAATGATCAGGGAGGGGTCTATCGAAGACGTATCTTCCGTCCTCGGCGTCACGTCGCCAACGATTTCGTTGTGCATTCCCGTTGAGAACTTCGCGAGATCGCCTTCGTTCAGGTGGCGTTCTTCGTCATCGCAAATTTCTACAAAAGAAACCGTTTCTCCCCTTTTAATCGAGTGATTACCCAAGTCCAATGAGAGAAGCTGGTGAAACGAGTCTCGAGCGTCATCAATGCTGTCCTACAAAAGCGTTTGGAGGATAGCGATTCGTTGATCGCGATACTTTCATACCTTTTCGAAGAGGCATTCGGATAATTTGATTTGAGGATGTGCGGGAAGAGCGGCGGAAGCGACGCGCGGCAGTTGATGAATTGACAACTGATCCTGCACTTCATCCTCTATAATCTCGGTGCTTTCGTGGTGTAATTCTGAATCACGGTACATGTGAAATGCGGTTGATTTATTTTACCAGCTCGATTGTAGAGAGATTTCAGAAGATGCTCCTTGGCCGCAAGGACGACAGCTCGAGCTGACGAGCCGACAGGAACGGCAGCGGCGATGTTGACATCTACGAGAACCTCAACTTGAGCGCTGAAAGCGATCGTCTCCTCGTTGCTTTCATCTGAAATTCGGCCTTGAAATAGGTGCGAAAGAAAACATGTTCTACCATTTCCACAGACGACGAGCTCGACGTGACATTGACCCTTCTTTGAAGATTTCCCCACGGGACAGTCGTCGCACGCTAGCAACTTTCCATCGATCAAACACGTGTCATCGTCCAAAAGCTAAAGAGAACTAGAAGATGACGATGACTTTGAACTTCCGAAATTACCTTTTTTGCAAACCTCGAGAGAGTCGCTTCGAACTGAGAGTAGAAATCCTTCAGCGCTTCACTTTGCGACAGCGGAACGGAGAGATTGAACTCGGCGCACGAATTCACGGTCACCCACGAGAGCTAAAAACCAACGTGCAACGAGAAGTTGGGAAAGACTCGCAGTACCGGCGCGTAGGACAACTTGGAAGGATGATCTTCGTTCCTCCGCTTTGCATCGAATACGGTAACCTTTGGTATACCTAGGGGGGATTCAACAGTAACCAAAGCCTGAAATGTAGGTGAATAGATGGAACCATCAACATCCGTACCATTTTGATAGATTCGGCTTCGGAATAGAGAGCATCGGAACTTTTGGCGATGAAATTGAGTGACCGCGCGAACGAGCGAAGTTGGTCGTTGAATGACTTGTCGGCTATCATCAAGAGGCCCACGATACGAACTCCGCCAGGCAGAAGCCGATTCGCGCGGACGCCGTAATCAGCAACCCATTCGGGGTCGATCTGCTGATCCAAAGCAGCCTGGATTCACAAACACGTTAAGAGAGGTGACCAGGATTGAACGAACCTCTCCCGACGCGAGCGATTCTGAAATCGGACAAGCAGCCGCGTGAGCCACGAGGAGGTCGTCAGAGAGCGTCGATCCGAATAGGAAATGACAGCCGATTCGCTTCCTTTTCAGGGCTTTTTCGGCTTCGCACTGCTCCTTGATCGACTGGTCGATGTAGTTCTCCAAAGATTTATCGAAAATCAGCATTCTGAAACGGAAAAATCGAGTTGACTGATGACGCCGGGCTATCTACAGTGAAGCAAAGCAATGCTTGGATCACAAAGACACGATTCACACGCGATCCGAACCACAGAAGGACGTTCGAAAGCAACTTGAAGGACGAGCTTCGGATCTACGCTGCGTGGTCACAATTCGCTGCGGGAGCCTAGCCGCGTGTTCGGCCGACCACACGCATTACTCGTCCGTCCGAATCCGCACAAGAATCTCGAAATCCGATTTCCGAAGCGCCGGCGCCGAAGATTCGAAAATCGAAGAGCGGAGTTGAAGATGAGCGACCACGTCATCATCGTCGATTCGAATCACCACGAAGCGGTGCTTCACAACGTACGTTTTAATGTTTTGCGAAAATCGATGTTTCGAAATTCCTCGAATTCGTATGGCCTATAAAGCAATTTCTTCAAGGTTGATGAAGCTAAACTTTCCGATGCCGAGAAGTGGAACATTGAACATGCTCGGCTCCACGCGAAACATCGTGGCCATGAATCCATGCACCTGGAAATGTTCCTCATCCTCATTGCCACCCTTGTCGTCGCTCAGATCGCTCTAGTGCAGTGGAAAAAGCGCCACTTCAAGTCGTACCAGGTCAGTTCAGTAATTGAAAATCGCAAACAAAACAAAAAATTTAGTTGGTTACTCTCGTAGGTATGTGGCTGGTGCCGTTTTTTATCTGCATACATCGCGGCTGGATGAGGTTTCTTTTCTCGTGGCTTGTGTACTCCGGTTTCTCCACATTTGTTTGGCACAAGACCACCCAACCACACGTTTCTGGGGGAACTCCACGATTTGTGTACAAGTGGTTTCTTTTCCTACATAAAATGAGCTACGTGCTCGGAATCGTGGGCTATCTGATTATTGTCGGAGCGTTGATGGGATTTCACATGATCATCGGTTGGAAGGCCAACGAGATGCTCGATATGGTAAGTAAGCTGTTTTATGGTTTTTGACTTTTCATTACGTAAATCAACGCTTTAGGGAATACTTTTCATGTTTTATGGACTATACTATGGTGTCTTAGGCCGCGACTTTGCCCATATTTGCACTGATAGAATCGCTTGCAAGATAGGAGTAAGCGATATTTGTTTTATCGCCTCTCTTACACATTTTGTTTTTCAGTATTTTACACATGAAGGGTTACCAAAGAAGGTCTTGGAATCTGACGTGTGTGCAGTTTGTGGCGAACATCTTCACAACCTTGAAGGCGAAGAGGACGAATCCATTTACAAATTGTCTTGCAACCACGTATTTCACGAATTTTGCATACGTGGATGGTGCGTTGTGGGCAAGCAACAAACTTGTCCGTACTGCAAAGAAAAGGTTGATTTGAAGCGAATGTTCAAAAACCCGTAAGTGGCGATTTTGGATAGACTATTTATTGTTTTACCGTTTCAGGTGGGAGAAACCGCATTTGTTCTACGGACAACTCCTTGATTGGATTCGCTATCTGGTCTGCTGGCAGCCATTGATCGTTACATTCGTTCAAGGAATCAACAAATTCCTCGGTCTTGAGTGAGCATACCAAATGATTTTTCGGTTTCGACCGACTGACACCAAATAGATTTTTGTATATATTCTAGTTATAATTTATTTAAAAGAAGATCGGACGGCTTTGTTCGTCGGTGACAGTGACTTGACTTGATCATAATAAAGAATCTTGCCCGCTGCACAGTTGCATTGCTTTTCACATGTGTTGCTTTTCGCGAGGACTTTGTTCACAAATATTTGATTCATTTGTATGAGTGTTTCATGAATTGTCACGTTATCATTTTACAGAAATGCACAAGAAACCATTTGGTTTGATTGTAAAATCGAAAACGGCTCCAGCTGCAAAGCAAGTTGTGAAGGTTGCTGCGTTTGGAGCTTCCGATGACGAGGAAGATGAAATGGCAACGCTCGTCTCTGGTCAGCGTCAGAGCGCATCAACAATACGCATTGAGAAGACAGCGGAAAGGATGCACCAGAAGGCAGTAGCCGAGGATCCGGACATCTACGACTATGACAACTATCTTGAGCAGAAGGAGGAAGTCAAGGCCGTATTGGAAGAGGAGAAGAAGAAGGAAAATAAAGGCCGCAGAGAGGTGAGGAACTGTTTGAAAGTATGTTTATACATCGTTGTTTTTCTAAGGCTAAGTATGCCGGGAAACTGATGCAAGCCCACGCGAGACGCGAATTGGAGAAGCAACTTCGTGATGAGCGAAAGCAGGTGAAAGAGCGAGAGGAAGAGAACGGGCAATTCGATGACAAAGAGGTCTTCATTACATCCTCGTACAAGAAGCAGCTGGAAATGGTGGAAGAGTTCAAGAAAGAGCAAACTTTGAACGATAATTTCGATGGTACGTTTGGCCATCTAATATTTTTATTCATTGTTTGCTCACTTCAGAAATGACGGCAGTCGGTAAACAGAAAATGTGGCAGCAAGGTTTTAACAGAACGTTGTTGGACACGTTGACCAGTGACAGAGATTTACCATCGACTTCACAAACTGAAGAAGAGAAGAAAAAGATTCAGTTGATGCGACGACGGTTGCGAGAATCTTCGCTCGACGGAGATCTAGAGTTGGAAGGGATTGAAGTTAAACAAAAAACGAAGAAGAAAAACGCGGCGGATGAAAAGACGAAAAAGTCTATTTATTCGTCAGGATCAGATTCCGAAAACAATGAAGAATCGAAAAATAAAGGCAAAAAACCGGCCGCTAGATTTGATGAAGAGCTACAGCCTGGGCTGAACAAGCCACGCCTCGCAAAGACTCGATTGCAGCAAATTCAGAGTCGTTTCACACCCGAAAATTCTTCAGAATCTGAACCGGAAAGCGAACGCGGTGACGGTCGCCGTTCTGCTAGCAGAAGTCCTGATCGTCGAAATAAGACTTACCGTAGTCACGGTCGCAAGCACGAGCGTGAAGGCGCAAGTCCCGCAGCAAGCAATCGTCGTCGCAGCAGAAGCGCATCCAACGACAGAAATCATCGTCGAAACGGTTCAGGTAGGAAGATTGTTATAACTCGGTTGTCATTTTCATTTGCTTTAGATAAGCACATTAAGAGCTCTTCTTCGAAAAACGCCGACGAGAAGATCGTGAAGGAGGAAAGTGAGACAACTCCCGAAACATTACTTGAAGTGGCAAAGCCGAAGACCAAACAAGAGCGTTTAGAAGCCATTAAGAAGATACTGAAACAACGGAACAGTCGTGAGGTCATCGAAGAGATGCGTCAGCGTTACTTCGAGCGGCGCAACGAAGGAGTGGTGCCGCTACCGCATTAAATTCTTAAATATTTTATTATTGCAATAACACTTTTCGGAAGAAATTTATTTGCTCAACAACGCACAACAACATTACATAACAACATAACAATGATTCAACAATTCCGTAGCTCGGGGTTTTGAGGTTTAGACCAAGTTGTTCAGTTCAGAACGGGTGAGTCGTCCACGTTTGAACTTTTGAAGAAGTTGCGCGTCGGTTTCCAGCTCTCTGTCTTCAATTGCTTTCTCCCTCCTCTTTGATTTCTTGGGCTGATCTCTTCTTGCCTTTATGGGGCGTATTGCTCTCTTCGCCCTCTACCTCATCATAGGTGTTATCTTTTGCAGCTTCCGCTTCCATTTCCGCTTGTATATATTTTAATTATAAACGCTGAAGCGCGCGCAATCCGCGCCTCTATTTAACTGTGATTGTGAGTTATATTAATCTTGAATTTTGAATATATAGCTGGAGCGCGCGCAAGTGGATTTTCATATTCGTATTTAATTGCTTCACAGCGCACTTTCGAAAACTCGCATATAATTTTCCTTTCATTCCACTTTGATACGTTGCTTAACTTCTGGCCAACAAAGAACCGCGAAGATCGGACGGCTTTGTTCGTCAGTGACAGTGACTTGATCATATATAATAACGAATCTTGTCCGCTGCACTATTGCATTGCTTTTCACATGCGTTGCTTTTCGTGGATATTTGATTCATTTGTATGAGTGTTTCATGAATTGTCACGTTATCATTTTACAGAAATGCACAAGAAACCATTTGGTTTGATTGTAAAATCGAAAACGGCTCCAGCTGCAAAGCAAGTTGTGAAGGTTGCTGCGTTTGGAGCTTCCGATGACGAGGAAGATGAAATGGCAACGCTCGTCTCTGGTCAGCGTCAGAGCGCATCAACAATACGCATTGAGAAGACAGCGGAAAGGATGCACCAGAAGGCAGTAGCCGAGGATCCGGACATCTACGACTATGACAACTATCTTGAGCAGAAGGAGGAAGTCAAGGCCGTATTGGAAGAGGAGAAGAAGAAGGAAAATAAAGGCCGCAGAGAGGTGAGGAACTGTTTGAAAGTATGTTTATACATCGTTGTTTTTCTAAGGCTAAGTATGCGGGGAACTGAAGCGAGCCCACGCGAGACGCGAATTGGAGAAGCAACTTCGTGATGAGCGAAAGCAGGTGAAAGAGCGAGAGGAAGAGAACGGGCAATTCGATGACAAAGAGGTCTTCATTACATCCTCGTACAAGAAGCAGCTGGAAATGGTGGAAGAGTTCAAGAAAGAGCAAACTTGAACGATAATTTCGATGGTGCGCAGGATACGTCGACGATTAAATTTCAAGACCGCGAGAAGCGCCGTTTAGAAGAACGAGAAAAGAAGTCGTTGGAAATGGAGGCGGAAGCTACAAAAGATAACACCTATGATGAGGTAGAGGGCGAAGAGAGCAATACGCCCGCCCGTAAAGGCAAGAAGAGATCAGCCCAAGAAATCAAAGAGGAGCAATCCCAAGAAATGCCGGTAATCATTGAGTAGGCATCCCCCTCCCTGCCAGCCCATCCTTCATTTTACGTGGCATCTCCCCCCTCCAACCGGTTGCTTTCGCCCGGAGCATGGCGTGCTCCTCGGAGTGCTCCGTCTCCAGCTCCGATGTTCGAGAACGACCGGTGGTATCCAAGACAAGTCAATTTCATCCCCGATCCTCCTGCGCTGCGCGACATCCCCCCGATCCTCCTGCGCTGCGCAACATCCCCCGATCCTCCTGCGCTGCGCGACATCCCCCCGATCCTCCTGCGCTGCGCAACATCCCCCGATCCTCCTGCGCTGCGCGACATCCCCCGATCCTCCTGCGCTGCGCGACATCCCCCCGATCCTCCTGCGCTGCGCGACATCCCCCGATCCTCCTGCGCTGCGCGACACCTCCCTATTTTATTTTCGGCAGTTTTATTTTCATAAAAATTAATTATTCAGTACATATCATTGTCGATGTCGTCTTGTTCGACGTTCTTATTTACATCAACAAGGTTGAAACCGTCATGATTTCGTAAAAGCTCAATTAACCGATAAAATGAATTGTTGAACTTGCGATGGCCGAAGTTATGGAACCACTGTAGTGCGGCAATGTGAGAAGGAAGAAGTGCCGCGCTTGTCCCGCGCATTATGCTGACGAGGCGCAGTTTGGGTTCACGCCAAGCCCTCTCGATTAAATTTGTATTAGTTCCTAAAATTTTGATCAGCCCACGAAAAAACAGTCAATTACCGTCTTCTTCGACGTATGTATGCGTATGATTCACGACTTTATGCTTATATAGAGGCGCTCCTGACGCGTCGACCAACTCTTTTTCTATACTAGTGTACGCCGCCCATCCATCGCTTATAATAATGCTCCCCGGCGCAATGCAGTCCAAAATAATTTTGTGTAACGTGATTTTCGTTCGATTCGGCACTAGTTCAAGGCGCAGTTGTTTACTTTGAGAATCTAAGATACCACAATGCGAACAGAAATACGGAAATAGCACGCAAACCTATCATTCCAAAAACCCAACAGTCACTAGCGCTTGATTTATCGCCGAGCAAAGGTCTCCCCTTGTTGTACTTGCGCTTGCCGCGAAATACTGATTCGTCAATTTGGACTTCAATATTTGGCCCTCCGATAATAGGTGGGAAGCGGCGTTGATAGTCATCGATGTATAAGCGAATGTAGTGATTCCAATCGATGATGGTTGAGTTCGATAGAGATGGAAATGTTGACGAACAATAGCGAATGGTATCCGTAATTTTCCATTGGTTGACAAAAGCAAAAATCATGTAAATGACCTCCGCCTGTGACACCTTGGTATTGGCGCGATTCAACGAATCAATTCGGCAAAAAAACGACGATCCGGATAAATTTTTGGATGAAGTAAGCGGTTCAACCAAAGCTAAATTCGCTGCCGAATTTTGAGATAATTCTTTTCGACATATAGTGCAGTAGAAACGTGGAAGTAGAGAGATCGAATCCTTTGCCGATTTTCGCAGCTTCGTCACGACTTTTCCGGTGCATGCTGGCTTATTCGGATTGAAGGAGAGCGATGCGCATATTCCAAAAAACTCCCTTTCTGTACGCAGTTGAATGACTTGACCTTGTGGGAGAAGTCCCCAGTACTTGATAAATTCATTCAGGCGCGCGCCATTGGACACGATAGAAATAAATTGAAACAGATCGGGATCAACCAAGTAATCGCTCGCAGTAGGAAGTCCCGGGGTTGCCATAAGTATAGTAAGGTCCAAAAGGACAGAATCCAGATAACGACGCCACACGCAGTGTGAGACGCGCGGATTACTCTGAATTTTGCCCTTATATACCCATTTTTGCAGTGAGGTGGCGTTTTTTAGCGAACAACTCATTATTAGACAGCGCAACGATGGAAACGTTTCTGTCTGGTTACGTATTAGACGCCAGACAGAGCAGCTGACGGTGATTTCAGTCAGTGCAGCAGTTGCGGCCGCGGTGAACGGTCGGTCCCGCTCTCTCACTCTGCCACCAGAATTCGAGGAGCAGCCCTGAGCAAGATCAGCCGGCACTGGAGGACGGCCCTGAGCAAGATCAGTCGGCACTGAGGACAGCCCTGAGCAAGATCAGCCGGCACTGGAGGACGGCCCTGAGCAAGATCAGTCGGCACTGGAGGAGCACCGATCACGACGTCGTCATCGAGCGAAGCGGAGCCAAGCGGAGCGGAGCGTGCGGGATCGACCGGTCGACTGGGTCGTTGTCTGGTGTCTGGTCATCGGGTTGGGAGGCAAAAAGGGAGGGGGATGCCTACTCCACTGTTACCGAAATGCCGAATACCAAACAACAGCGGTCTGGAAATCATTAAGAACATACTGAAGAAAAGGAACAGTCGTGAGGTCATTGAAGAGATGCGTCAGTGTTACTTCGAGCGGCGCAACGAAGGAGTGGTGCCGCTGCCGCATTAAACTCTTAAATATTTTATTATTGCAATAAAACTTTTCGGAAGAAATTTATTTGCTCAACAACGCACAACAATAACAACATAACAATGATTCAACAATTCCGTCGCTCGGGGTTTTGAGGTTTAGACCAAGTTGTTCAGTTCAGAACGGGTGAGTCGTCCACGTTTGAACTTTTGAAGAAGTTGCGCGTCGGTTTCCAGCTCTCTGTCTTCAATTGCCTTCTCCTTCTGCATTTTCTTCTTCTTAGTTTGCTCCTCTTTGATTTCTTGGGCTGATCTCTTCTTGCCTTTACGGGGCGTATTGCTCTCTTCGCCCTCTACCTCATCATAGGTGTTATCTTTCGTAGCTTCCGCTTCCATTTCCAACGACTTCTTTTCTCGTTCTTCTAAACGGCGCTTCTCTCGGACTTTGTCTTGAAATTTAATCGTCGACGTGTCCACATCGCTTCTTTTAAACGCAGATAGATTCTTTTCTTTCGTTTCAACTAAGCGAGGAATTCGCAGTAGACCGTAAGCATGAGCGTGTCCGACTAAATCGAGGTCTAAAAATGCTCCATTAATATACCTTTTTCACATTTAGGGAGCCGACCTTTCATGGTGCAAATAACTCTACAGTCATGTTTGGTGTAAAATCTGATGAACGAAATAAACGCCTTAGTGCCGTCAAGAAGGTATGCACGATCCTGAATGGCGAGTTAACCAACTTTTTACGTAAATCCTCCGCTTTCAGTGCCGTAGAGTAGGAATCTTCATCATTTCAATGTAACCTTCTCGTAGTTTTCAAGGAAGTTTACGTAAGCTTCCTGTTTGTGGAGTTAACAGCAGGCAGTGAGTCACCTTGTCTACCTGCACGAGCGGTACGACCCGAACGATGAAGGAACCAACTAAAATATAAATGTTTTTGAAAGCTAGAGCAATTTAAAAAACCTAGATTGCCGGGAATATCGAACTGCACGACCCAGTCAATGTCCACAATGTCAATACCCGACGAGCCATGACATCTGTTGAAAATAAAACCGCTTTGGCAGTTTTCTTGAATGATTCAATTTGTTTTTCACGGCTGAACTTTTTCTTTCCATAAACCGAAAAAAGCGTTCGTTTTTTTAAAACATGCTTAAGCGCGTTTGAGAAGTACTCTGCACCAGCGCAAGAGCTGAAGAACACCAGAATCTTCGCATCTGGTTTGCTTCTGATAAACTCCACAAGAGCGCACAGCTTCTCGTCAGCGGGAACAATCTGAATAAAGCGTATAACTAGCCAGCCCGATTGGATTTACCGTATAATAGTTCGTCAAAGAATCAGGCGCAGCAATAACATTTTTCTTCAGTCTTTCCAGTAGTAGAAGAAACTAGTTAACGTGGTATCGGTAAGTTTCAGATGAATTGGATTCCTCAAACCAAATTTGACCAACTCCTCGATTTCTTTAGCTTGTGTGGGCCGAAAAATAGACCAGTTCTGCGTTGCTTAGGCAAAACTTGTAAAATCTCGGTCACACTTTTTTGAAATCCTGCATCAATGAAGCGATCACATTCGTCGAGTATGAGCACTTCAAGTGTCTTCAGCTGTTTCTTAATGTCTGGCAATTTTTCGATAACGTTTTCGAGTCTTCCTGGAGTAGCAATAAGTACATTCCCTCTAAAACA
>MQUG01000114.1:0-30020 GCA_007213375.1 Steinernema feltiae
CAGACCCACCAATTTGCTGGGGCCATAGCCAGCTGGGAGAGCGCCTGCCTGCACGCAGGAGGTCAGCGGTTCGATCCCGCTTGGCTCCACCACCCCGCTTGCCAGTTTGTCAAAGCTTAGAAATGAATATTCGCTCGAATATTGATTTCTGACTTTATCAGAATCGTTCTTTAAAAATTTGGGTATGTGATAGAAGATAGACTGGACAGCACTTTCACTGGTGTGTGTTCAGGCTAAGGTAAAATTTGTGAGTAATTACAAGTTTCGGCGAATGTTGTCTTCACAGTATAACCAGATTGCTTGGGGTTATATGGTCAAGTGAAGAAGCGCATACGGTGGATGCCTTGGCAGTCAGAGGCGATGAAAGACGTGGTAGCCTGCGATAAGCTTCGGGAGTCGGCAAACAGACTTTGATCCGGAGATCTCTGAATGGGGGAACCCACCTGGCATAGAGTCAGGTATCTTGTACTGAATACATAGGTGCAAGAGGCGAACCAGGGGAACTGAAACATCTAAGTACCCTGAGGAAAGAAATCAACCGAGATTCCCTTAGTAGTGGCGAGCGAACGGGGACTAGCCCTTAAGTGGCTTTGAGATTAGCGGAACGCTCTGGAAAGTGCGGCCATAGTGGGTGATAGCCCTGTACGCGAAAATCTCTTAGTCATGAAATCGAGTAGGACGGAGCACGAGAAACTTTGTCTGAATATGGGGGGACCATCCTCCAAGGCTAAATACTACTGACTGACCGATAGTGAACCAGTACCGTGAGGGAAAGGCGAAAAGAACCCCGGAGAGGGGAGTGAAATAGATCCTGAAACCGTATGCGTACAAGCATGGGAGCCTACTTTGTTAGGTGACTGCGTACCTTTTGTATAATGGGTCAGCGACTTATATTCAGTGGCGAGCTTAACCGAATAGGGGAGGCGTAGCGAAAGCGAGTCTTAATAGGGCGTTTAGTCGCTGGGTATAGACCCGAAACCGGGCGATCTATCCATGGGCAGGTTGAAGGTTAGGTAACACTGACTGGAGGACCGAACCGACTACCGTTGAAAAGTTAGCGGATGACCTGTGGGATCGGAGTGAAAGGCTAATCAAGCTCGGAGATAGCTGGTTCTCCTCGAAAGCTATTTAGGTAGCGCCTCATGTATCACTGTAGGGGGTAGAGCACTGTTTCGGCTAGGGGGTCATCCCGACTTACCAAACCGATGCAAACTCCGAATACCTACAAGTGCCGAGCATGGGAGACACACGGCGGGTGCTAACGTCCGTCGTGAAAAGGGAAACAACCCAGACCGTCAGCTAAGGTCCCAAAGTTATGGTTAAGTGGGAAACGATGTGGGAAGGCTTAGACAGCTAGGAGGTTGGCTTAGAAGCAGCCACCCTTTAAAGAAAGCGTAATAGCTCACTAGTCGAGTCGGCCTGCGCGGAAGATGTAACGGGGCTCAAACCATACACCGAAGCTACGGGTATCACTTAGGTGATGCGGTAGAGGAGCGTTCTGTAAGCCTGTGAAGGTGAGTTGAGAAGCTTGCTGGAGGTATCAGAAGTGCGAATGCTGACATGAGTAACGACAATGGGAGTGAAAAACTCCCACGCCGAAAGACCAAGGTTTCCTGCGCAACGTTAATCGACGCAGGGTTAGTCGGTCCCTAAGGCGAGGCTGAAAAGCGTAGTCGATGGAAAACAGGTTAATATTCCTGTACTTCTGGTTATTGCGATGGAGGGACGGAGAAGGCTAGGCCAGCTTGGCGTTGGTTGTCCAAGTTTAAGGTGGTAGGCTGAGATCTTAGGTAAATCCGGGATCTTAAGGCCGAGAGCTGATGACGAGTTGCCATTAGGCGACGAAGTGGTTGATGCCATGCTTCCAAGAAAAGCTTCTAAGCTTCAGGTAACCAGGAACCGTACCCCAAACCGACACAGGTGGTTGGGTAGAGAATACCAAGGCGCTTGAGAGAACTCGGGTGAAGGAACTAGGCAAAATGGCACCGTAACTTCGGGAGAAGGTGCGCCGGTGAGGGTGAAGGACTTGCTCCGTAAGCTCATGCCGGTCGAAGATACCAGGCCGCTGCGACTGTTTATTAAAAACACAGCACTCTGCAAACACGAAAGTGGACGTATAGGGTGTGACGCCTGCCCGGTGCCGGAAGGTTAATTGATGGGGTTAGCTAACGCGAAGCTCTTGATCGAAGCCCCGGTAAACGGCGGCCGTAACTATAACGGTCCTAAGGTAGCGAAATTCCTTGTCGGGTAAGTTCCGACCTGCACGAATGGCGTAACGATGGCGGCGCTGTCTCCACCCGAGACTCAGTGAAATTGAAATCGCTGTGAAGATGCAGTGTATCCGCGGCTAGACGGAAAGACCCCGTGAACCTTTACTATAGCTTTGCACTGGACTTTGAATTTGCTTGTGTAGGATAGGTGGGAGGCTTTGAAGCGTGGACGCCAGTCTGCGTGGAGCCATCCTTGAAATACCACCCTGGCAACTTTGAGGTTCTAACTCAGGTCCGTTATCCGGATCGAGGACAGTGTATGGTGGGTAGTTTGACTGGGGCGGTCTCCTCCTAAAGAGTAACGGAGGAGTACGAAGGTGCGCTCAGACCGGTCGGAAATCGGTCGTAGAGTATAAAGGCAAAAGCGCGCTTGACTGCGAGACAGACACGTCGAGCAGGTACGAAAGTAGGTCTTAGTGATCCGGTGGTTCTGTATGGAAGGGCCATCGCTCAACGGATAAAAGGTACTCCGGGGATAACAGGCTGATACCGCCCAAGAGTTCATATCGACGGCGGTGTTTGGCACCTCGATGTCGGCTCATCACATCCTGGGGCTGAAGCCGGTCCCAAGGGTATGGCTGTTCGCCATTTAAAGTGGTACGCGAGCTGGGTTTAGAACGTCGTGAGACAGTTCGGTCCCTATCTGCCGTGGACGTTTGAGATTTGAGAGGGGCTGCTCCTAGTACGAGAGGACCGGAGTGGACGAACCTCTGGTGTTCCGGTTGTCACGCCAGTGGCATTGCCGGGTAGCTATGTTCGGAAGAGATAACCGCTGAAAGCATCTAAGCGGGAAACTTGCCTCAAGATGAGATCTCACTGGAGCCTTGAGCTCCCTGAAGGGCCGTCGAAGACTACGACGTTGATAGGTTGGGTGTGTAAGCGCTGTGAGGCGTTGAGCTAACCAATACTAATTGCCCGTGAGGCTTGACCATATAACACCCAAGCAATTTGCGTCGAAAGGCCAGATTGCGGTGTTGTGAAGACACAGTAAGCCGAAGATTTGTAACTCACAAACATCACATACCCGATTCGCTGGAGTGTCTGAACAAGACCTTCTGGCAACAGAATTTCTTGACGACCATAGAGCATTGGAACCACCTGATCCCATCCCGAACTCAGTAGTGAAACGATGCATCGCCGATGGTAGTGTGGGGTTTCCCCATGTGAGAGTAGGTCATCGTCAAGATTAAATTCCGAAACCCCTATCTGCATCTGCAGGTAGGGGTTTTGTCTTTGTGGGCCGAAAGTTTCTTGCAAGGCGGGCATAAAAAAACCACCTTGGGAGGTGGTTTTTTACGTAATACGATTCAGGCCAGCGGGTCCGTCCTGTCCTTCTCGTCGGTGCCTTCTGCCGACAGTGTCTGTGAACCTGCCAGTGCACTGACCGCATCCATCTGTTGAGGCGGTTGCAGCTTGGCCATGGTTTTTATCTCCATTTCTTCCTTGAAGCGTTGAGCGATCTGCTTGTCGATCAGCTCCTTCTTCTCAGGGGGTAACTCTTCGTATTCTTCAAGGCTCAGCCCAAGTTCGCGCAGCATCTTTTCGCGAATTTTCTGCTCGGGAGACAGTGCCATGTAGTCGCGAAACTCTTGCAAGGCAGTGCTCTCTGATTCTTTCGTGTCGAAGATCTCTTCCAGGTTCTGCAGACTGACCTTGAACTTTGCGAACGCTTCTTGCTGGTTGTCGTGAAAGCGCTGCTCGGAGTGACTGGTACTCCCACGCGTGTCGGACGTCGACTGAATGGCAACTGAAACAGGTACATACGGCACAGCATCGCTGTCTGTAGAAACACTGCTACGTTGCTGAGTGGTAGCGGCTACCTGCCAACCATAATCATTGATGATGCTCACTTGAAGGTCTCCCGATACTGTGCAGAGCAAGGGAAGAGCAAGGGCTGTGCCAGTTACCTCATGCTCTGAACCCTCTGTATTACAAGGGGGCAGCAATGCTCGGCCGTTTAACTCTGGCACGCTGTTGCCCCAAAGAGGAGGGTGATTGCCGCAGGCGGCAACAGCCAAGGCCTGCAGTTGGACGTGCGGTCGGTTCTGCCTGCCGCTTCCATTCTTTCGCGAGTATATTGTTCGAAATTTCGCGCAGGCTTTGGCGCATAACAATCGGCAGCACCATCATTGAGCTGGGGCGTAGTTGCTGGACAGGGGAGAGTGTCCATGAGTGAGAATACCGCTTGCGTGATGGCGCCATTGAGCGACCTGGGGCAAGAGCAACTGCAAACCCTTCTGGACCTGGTCAGTGATGGCATCTGGGACTGGAACGCCAACACCGGCCATGTCTATCGCAACCCGGGTTGGTATCGCATGCTGGGCTACCCCAGCCACTCGCTGGACAATACGGTGTTCACCTGGGAAAACGTCATTCACCCCGAGGACTACCCGCGGGTGATGGCCTGCTTCGAGGACTACCTGAGCCAGCGCGCGCCCAGCTACCAGGTGGAATACCGTTGCCGTTGCAAGGATGGCAGCTACCTGTGGATCGAGGACAGCGGGCATGTGGTTGCGCGCAACCCTGATGGGTCGGTGGCCAGGATGTTCGGTGCACACCGCAACATCGACGACCGCAAGCGCCTGGTTGCCCATCTGGAGCAGCGCAACAGCTCGCTGGAGTCACTGATTGCCGAACGGACCCGGGAACTGTGCTGGGTGAACGAGCAACTGAAACGTCAGCTCGATGAGAACCGTGACCTGGCCGAGCGCGACTCGTTGACCCTGGCGGCCAATCGTTATCGCCTGGAAAAGGCTCTGTTTCAGGAATGCGAACGTGCCGGCCGCTTTCGTTTGCCCTTGAGCCTGATCCTGATGGATTTCGACGATTTCAAGCCGATCAATGATCGTTACGGCCACGCCCGTGGCGATACCGCCCTGGTAGAGGTGGTCGAACAGATCCGTAAGTGTGTCGGCCCCGAGCACCTGCTTGCCCGATGGGGGGGTGACGAGTTCATGGTGTTGATGCCAGGGAGTGACCTGCAGGCAGCAATGGCGGTAGCCGATGCCATCCGCCAGCAGGTGTTGAGGTTGCCCCCAATTGGCGAGCACCGCGTCACATTGAGTTTTGGCATCGCCCAGTGGCGTGGCGGCGAGCGCCCGGAGCAACTGGTCGCCCGTGCCGACCAGGCGCTCTATCGCGCCAAGGCCGGCGGCAAGAACCAGATCGCCTGATGCCTGGGCGTCGATGATCGACGCCCAGTGGTACTGGCTACAGGTGCAACGCGTGCCCCAAGGCACGCAATGCAGCCTCCTGCACAGCCTCTCCGAGGGTAGGGTGGGCATGGATGGTTCCGGCCACATCCTCGAGCCGGGCGCCCATCTCCAGTGATTGTGCAAACGCGGTAGACAGTTCCGAAACCCCCACGCCGACAGCCTGCCAGCCCAGGATCAGGTGATTGTCGCGACGCGCCACTACGCGTACGAAGCCGCTTTTGGATTCCAGCGTCATGGCCCTGCCATTGGCCGCGAACGGGAACTGCGCAACGATGCAATCCAGGCCTTGCTGTTGTGCGGCCTCGGTGTCTTGCCTGCCACCACCACCTCGGGGTCGGTAAAGCACACTGCCGCGATGGCCACCGGATCGAAAACCCGCTGCTTGCCGGCGATGAGTTCGGCCACCATCTCGCCCTGGGCCATGGCGCGGTGGGCCAGCATCGGCTCGCCGCTCAGATCGCCGATTGCCCACACATTGCGCATGCTGGTCTGGCAACGCTCATCGATGGCAATGGCTGAGCCATTCATCTTGAGCTCCAGGGTTTCCAGGTTGAACCCTTGTGTGCGTGGCCGACGTCCTACGGCAACCAGCACCTGATCGGTTTCCAGCGTCAACTGTTCGCCATGCGGGTCCCTGATCTGCAGGCACTGGGTGGCGTTATCGAAGCCTTCGACGCTGTGCTTGAGGTACAGCGTCATGCCCAGTTTCTTCAGCGACTCGGCTACCGGCTGAGTGAGCTCGCTGTCATACGTAGGCAGGATACGCTCGCGCGCTTCCACCACGCTTACCTCGACCCCCAGCTTGCGGTAGGCAATACCCAGCTCCAGGCCGATATAGCCTGCACCCACCACCGTCAGGCGCCTTGGCAGGCGTTGCGGGGCCAGGGCTTCGGTGGACGAGATGATCGGGCCGCCCAGTGGAAGCATGGGCAGCTCCACACTGCTGGAGCCCGTGGCGAGCAGCAGGTGCTCGCACTGAATGCGCTGGCCTTCGACGTCGACGGTTTTGCCGTCGACGATCCTTGCCCAGCCATGAATCACCGTCACGCCGTGTTTCTTCAGCAAGGCGGCAACGCCGCTGGTCAGGCGGTCGACGATGCCGTCCTTCCAGGCCACGCTCTGGGTAATGTCCAGGCTGGGAGCCTGTACCTTGATGCCCAGGCTGGAGTGCTGGCTGTGCTGACAAGTCTGGTGGAACTGCTCCGCTACATGGATCAATGCCTTGGATGGAATACAGCCGATGTTCAGGCAGGTGCCGCCCAGTGCCTGGCCTTCGACCAGTACAGTGGGGATGCCCAGTTGACCGGCACGAATCGCCGCGACATAACCGCCGGGGCCGCCCCAATGATCAGCAGGGTGGTATTGAGAGTCTGCATGGTCACTCCACAAACAGGCTGGCAGGTTGTTCGAGCAGGCCGCGGATGGCCTGGATGAAGAGCGCGGCGTCCATGCCGTCGACCACACGATGGTCGAACGAACTGGACAGGTTCATCATCTTGCGCACCACGATCTGGCCGTTGACCACCATTGGCCGCTCGACGATGCGGTTGACCCCGACAATGGCCACCTCCGGCGTGTTCACCACCGGTGTGCTGACGATGCCGCCCAGTGCGCCGAGGCTGGTGAGCGTAATGGTCGAGCCGGACAGCTCTTCACGGCTGGCCTTGTTGTTGCGGGCGGCGTTGGCTACCCGGGCGATCTCGCTGGCATTGCTCCACAGGCTGCCGGCCTCGGCATGGCGCAGCACCGGTACCATCAGCCCGTTGTCGCCCTGGGTGGCGATACCCACATGCACTGCACCATGGCGGGTAATGAGCTGGGCTTCGTCGTCATAGGTGGCGTTGATCTGCGGGAATTCGCGCGCGGCGATCACCATTGCCCGTACCAGGAAGGGCAGCAGGGTCAGCTTGCCGCGGCTGTCACCATGCTTCTTGTTCAGGTGCACGCGCAGTTCTTCCAGCGCGGTCACGTCGATTTCCTCGACATAGCTGAAGTGCGCGACGCGGCGCTTGGCATCCTGCATGCGCTGCGCGATCTTGCGGCGCAGGCCGATCACAGGCACCTGCTCGCTGTCGTCACGCCTTGCATAGCCACCGGGGCCCGATGCACTGCTGGTGCTCGGTTGAACGAGAAAAGCGTCCAGGTCTTCGTGCAGGATGCGCCCGGCAGGGCCACTACCATGCACATAGCGCAGCTCTATGCCCGCATCCAGCGCGCGCTTGCGCACCGCCGGGGAGGCCAGCGGACGCTCGTTGGCCTCACGTGGCACGATCGTCGGTGAACGCTGTGCGTTGCCTGAAGGTGCCGCTGCCGGGGTAGACACGACGGCGGGCTGGGGTTGGGCTTCGGGTACGCTGGCCTTCGGTGCGGCAGCTAACGCAGGCGGCGTGGCTGCTGCCGGCTTGCCGGCGCCTTCCTGATAGTTGCCGGCCCCTTCGACCTCGATGCGAATCAGCTCGCTGCCTACGGCCATGACCTCACCGGGCTGGCCGCCCAGGGCCAGCACCTTGCCGGTGACCGGCGAAGGAATTTCCACGGTGGCCTTGTCGGTCATGACGTCGGCGACCACCTGATCTTCGGTGACGGTATCGCCGACCTTTACGAACCATTCCACCAGCTCAACCTGTGCGATGCCTTCGCCGATGTCCGGCATCTTGATGACGTGCGTGCCCATTCAGACCTCCATGACCCGTTTCAATGCCGCACCCACTCGCGATGGGCCGGGGAAGTACGCCCATTCCTGCGCGTGCGGGTAGGGGGTGTCCCAACCGGTGACGCGTTCGATCGGGGCTTCGAGGTGATGGAAGCAGTGCTCCTGTACCAGCGCCACCAGCTCGGCGCCAAAGCCGCAGGTGCGGGTGGCTTCGTGCACGACCACACAGCGGCCGGTCTTCTTCACCGACTCGACGATGGTCTCCAGGTCCAGCGGCCACAGGCTGCGCAGGTCGATGACCTCGGCGTCGATGCCGGTCTCTTCGGCAGCCACCTGGGATACATACACCGTGGTGCCGTAGGTCAGTACCGTCACCGCATTGCCTGGGCGGGTGATGGCAGCCTTGTCCAGTGGCACGGTGTAGTAGCCATCCGGTACGGCGCTGGCGGGGTGTTTTGACCAGGGCGTTACCGGCCGGTCGTGGTGCCCGTCGAAAGGGCCGTTGTACAGGCGCTTGGGCTCCAGGAAGATCACCGGGTCGTCGTTTTCGATCGAGGCGATCAACAGGCCCTTGGCGTCGTAGGGGTTCGAAGGCATCACGGTACGCAGGCCGCAGACCTGGGTGAACATCGCCTCCGGGCTCTGGCTGTGGGTCTGGCCGCCGTAGATGCCGCCACCGCACGGCATGCGCAGGGTCAGCGGGGCCACGAACTCGCCGGCAGAGCGGTAGCGCAGGCGGGCCATCTCCGAGACGATCTGGTCCGAGGCAGGGTAGAAGTAGTCGGCAAACTGGATTTCCACCACAGGGCGCAGGCCATAGGCACCCATGCCCACGGCGGTGCCGACGATACCGCTTTCGGAGATCGGTGCGTCGAACACCCGCGACTTGCCGTACTTGTTCTGCAGCCCTTCGGTGCAGCGGAACACGCCGCCGAAGTAACCGACGTCCTGGCCATAGACGACAACATTGTCATCGCGCTCAAGCATGATATCCATGGCCGAGCGCAGGGCCTGGATCATGGTCATGGTGGTAGTCGCCATGGCGGTTTCCAACTGGATAGTGGTGTTGTGATCGTTCATGTCAGATCCCCAGTTCCTGGCGCTGGCGCCGCAGGTGTTCCGGCATTTCCTTGTACACATCCTCGAAAATGCTCGCCGGGCTGGGCATCTGCCCGCCGGCCAGGGTGCCGTACTGCTCGGCTTCCTTCTGCGCACTGATGATTTCGGCTTCCAGCTCAGCAGTCACCGCCTGATGCTCTTGCTCCGACCAGTGCCCGATGGCCACCAGGTGCTGCTTGAGGCGGGCGATCGGGTCGCCGAGGGGGAAGTGGCTCCAGTCGTCGGCCGGACGGTACTTGGACGGGTCGTCCGACGTGGAGTGCGGCCCGGCGCGGTAGGTCACCCATTCGATCAGGGTCGGGCCCAGGCCGCGGCGGGCACGTTCGGCGGCCCAGCGCGAGGCCGCGTACACCGCGATGAAGTCGTTGCCGTCGACCCGCAGCGAAGCGATGCCACAGCCAACGCCGCGGCCGGCGAAGGTGGTGGATTCACCACCGGCGATGGCCTGGAAGGTGGAGATGGCCCACTGGTTGTTGACCACGTTGAGAATCACCGGGGCCTGGTACACGTGTGCGAAGGTCAGCGCGGTGTGGAAGTCCGACTCGGCCGTAGCACCATCGCCGATCCAGGCCGAAGCGATCTTGGTATCGCCCTTGATGGCCGAGGCCATGGCCCAGCCGACCGCCTGCACGAACTGGGTCGCCAGGTTACCGCTGATGGTGAAGAAGCCGGCTTCGCGCACCGAGTACATGATGGGCAGTTGGCGACCCTTGAGCGGGTCGCGCTCGTTGGACAGCAGCTGGCAGATCATTTCCACCAGCGACACGTCGCGGGCCATCAGGATGCTCTGCTGGCGGTAGGTGGGGAAGCACATGTCGCTGCGGTTCAAGGCCAGTGCCTGGCCGCTGCCGATGGCTTCCTCGCCCAGACTCTGCATGTAGAAGGACATCTTCTTCTGGCGCTGCGCAACGACCATGCGGCTGTCGAACAGCCGGGTCTTGAGCATCGCGCGCATGCCTTGGCGCAGCACTTCGGGGCCGATGTCCTCGGCCCAGGGGCCAAGCGCACGGCCCTGCTCGTCGAGCACGCGGATCAGCCCGTAGGCAAGGTCGGCGGTACCGGCGGGTTCGGCATCGATGGCGGGTTTGCGGACCTGACCGGCGTCATTCAGACGCAGGTAGGAAAAATCGGTCTGGCAGCCTGGCCGGCCTGTAGGCTCGGGCACATGCAGACGCAGGGGGGCGTACTCGTTCATGCTTTTTTACGCTCGCTCTGTCTTGTGTTTTTGTTGAGCTTTGAAGCGGTCGCTACTGAACCCGGCTTGTGACCGGAGAGTCAGTCTTGCCTACATCATATTCCGCTGGCGGAAGAATATTTTTCTCAAGTTCATTGCCTTTGGGCTGGCTTGCGGATAAACATTCTTCAAAAGAACAAGAAGCAGGTGAATTTGTCTCATGCGCAAACTGGATCGTACTGACATCGGCATTCTCAACAGCCTTCAGGACAATGCCCGCATCACCAACGCCGAGCTGGCCCGTTCGGTAAATCTGTCGCCCACCCCCTGTTTCAACCGGGTCAAGGCGCTGGAGGAGCTTGGCGTGATTCGCCAGCAGGTGACCTTGCTGTCGCCCGAAGTGCTGGGGCTGGACGTGAACGTGTTCATCCACGTCAGCCTGGAAAAACAGGTGGAGCAATCGCTGCACCGCTTCGAAGAGGAAATCGCCGAGCGCCCGGAAGTGATGGAGTGCTACCTGATGACCGGCGACCCGGATTACCTGCTGCGTGTACTGCTGCCGAGCATCCAGGCCCTGGAGCGGTTTCTGGACTACCTCACCCGCTTGCCCGGGGTGGCCAATATTCGCTCCAGCTTCGCCCTCAAGCAGGTGCGCTACAAGACTGCGCTGCCGCTGCCGGCCAACGGTATTACGCTGCCAGGCACAGTGTAGACAGCTTCTACGGGTTGGCTGGCGGCGTTCGTCCAGCGATCGGGACTATATGGTGCTTGATATTTTTAACACCCCGGACTATGTTGTTCGGGTCGCCGTTCGCGGCTTGTTAAAAATAACAAGGATCAAGTCATGACGACCAATGGCCAACGTTCTCTCGCCGAGCGATTGACGGGCATTGATGAAATCGAATGCGTCACCCCCGACCTCAATGGCGTGCCTCGCGGCAAGGTGATGACCGCCGAGGGGTTCCTGGAAGGGCGGCGCCTGCAGATGGCACGCGGCGTGCTGCTGCAGTGCATCATGGGCGGATACCCTGCGGCACGCTTCTATGGCAGCGACGACGGCGACCTTGCCCTGGCGGCCGACCCCCTGCATATCTACCGCCTGCCCTGGAGCGACGAACCAAGGGCACTGGCGATCTGCGATGCCAATGAGCTCGATGGACAGAGCTCGGGCTTGTCCACCCGCGGCCAGCTCAAGGCGGTGATCGAGCGGTATCGCACGCACGGCCTGGCGCCAGTGGTGGCCACCGAACTCGAGTTCTTCGTGTTCGCTCCCAATCCCGACCCGAGCCAGCCGTTCCTGCCGCCCACCGGGCTGGACGGTCGGCGCGAGGACGGCCATTCGGCGTTCAGCGTCAGTTCCAACAATGGCCTGCGCCCGTTCTTCAGCGAGGTCTACCGTTGCATGGAGGCCCTGGGCCTGCCGCGCGACACCTTCATGCACGAGATGGGCGTCAGCCAGTTCGAGATCAACCTGCTGCACGGGGACCCGCTGCTGCTTGCCGACCAGACCTTCCTGTTCAAGCACCTGCTCAAGGAGGTTGCGCTCAAGCATGGCCTGAATGTGGTGTGCATGGCCAAGCCGCTGGCCAGAACCCCAGGCAGTTCGATGCACATTCACCAGAGCGTGGTCGAGATCGACAACGGCCGTAACGTGTTCAGCGATGCGCAGGGGCAGCCAACCCCTGCCTTCTATCACTTCATCGGTGGCCAGCAGGCATGCATGGCCGACTTCACCGCGTTGTTCGCACCCAACGTCAATTCCTATCAGCGCCTGTGTCACCCCTATGCCTCGCCCAACAATGCCTGTTGGTCTGAAGACAACCGCGCTGCGGGCCTGCGTATTCCTGCCAGCGCACCGGTAGCGCGCAGGGTCGAGAACCGCCTGCCCGGGGCCGATACCAACCCCTACCTGGCCATCGCCGCCAGCCTGGCGGCCGGCTTGTACGGCATCGAACAGCAACTGGAGCCGGCGCCAGCGATCCAGGGCGAATTCGAGGTGCCCGACAACCTGTCACTGCCCTGCACGCTGCACGCGGCACTGGAGCGTCTCAAGCGCAGCCAGTTGGCGAGGGAACTGTTCGGGACTGAGTTCATCGAAGGTTACATCGCGTCCAAGACCCTGGAACTGACCAGCTTCTTCGACGAGATCACCCCGTGGGAGCGGCGCGTGCTGGCGGCACAGGCGTAACTGCGGGGCGGCAATGCCGCCTGGCGCCAGGGTAAGCAGAGGCAGGTGGCAGCCATGATCGAGATCAGGGTTTGTCACCTGTTTTTTTATGCCCGGCCCGCCGCGTCGGTGTTTTTTTCACTTATGCTTCAAGCAGTTTTTTCACCTGCTCAAGGGGCCCTCAGGGACGTCGATGCGAAGTATCTGGAAGTCTTTTCGCGCGCTGTATTTCGCCGCATTGATGATGTTGATCGGTTCCGGCCTGTTGAGCACCTACCTGGCCCTGCGCCTGGCGGCCGATCAGGTCGACAGCCTGTGGGTCGGTGCGCTGATGGCGGCCAACTATTTCGGCCTGGCGCTGGGGGGCAAGATCGGTCACCGGCTGATCGCCAGGGTGGGGCATATCCGCGCCTACGCTACGTGTGCCGGCATCGTCGGCGCAGCGGTGCTTGGTCATGGTCTGGTCAGCTGGCTGCCGGCCTGGCTGCTGCTGCGGGTGATCGTCGGCCTGGGCATGATGTGCCAGTACATGGTGATCGAGAGCTGGCTCAACGAACAGGCCGACGCCAAGCAGCGTGGGGCGGTGTTCAGCGGTTACATGATCGCCTCCTATCTGGGCCTGGTACTGGGCCAGCTGATTCTGGTGGTTCACCCGCAGCTGGGCCTGGAGCTGCTGATGCTGGTGGCCATGTGCTTTGCGCTGTGCCTGGTTCCGGTGGCCCTGACCCGGCGCATCCACCCCGCACCGCTGCGTCCGGCCCCCATGGAGCCGCGGTTCTTCATCAAGCGCGTCCCCAGTCGCTGAGTACGGTACTTGGGGCGGGGCTGATCGTGGGGTCGTTCTATGGTCTGGCGCCTCTGTACGCCTCCAAGCAGGGGCTCAGTACAGAACAGGTCGGTGTGTTCATGGGCTGCTGCATCTTTGCCGGCCTGCTGGTGCAGTGGCCATTGGGCTGGTTGTCAGACCGTTACGACCGGGCCGTGCTGATTCGCAGTGTGGCGGTGGGGCTGGCCGTCACCTCCCTGCCATTGGCGCTGCTGCCGAGCGTGCCGCTCGAGGTGCTGTTCATCACCGGTTTTGCGGTCTCGCTGCTGCAGTTCTGCCTCTACCCGCTGGCGGTGGCGTTTTCCAACGACCACGTTGAAAGCGAGCGACGGGTCTCGCTCACCGCGATGCTGCTGGTGACCTATGGCGTGGGGGCGAGCATCGGGCCGCTGGTGGCCGGTGTGCTGATGAAGACCCTGGGCGACCAGATGCTGTACGCGTTCTTCTGTTTCTTCGCGCTGGTGCTGGTGTGGCGCATCCGTCCCAAAGCGGTTACCAACCTGCATCAGGTCGAGGATGCGCCATTGCTTCACGTAGCGATGCCGGCGGCAGGTTCACCGCTGTCTGCGGCGCTCGACCCGCGGGTTGATGAGCAGGTGGTGCAGGATCAGATGCAGGCACCGGTGGGTGCCGAAGATACCGAGGAGGAGGGCGCGCCCGGGGAGGCTGAGGGCGTCGAACCTGTCAAGCCTGCGCCAGAAGTGTGAGTGGCGTGGGGGGCAGATAGTGGCGAAGGGCTGCGTCTGAGTTCCGCTGGCAGGCGGGGCGCCAGGCGCCCCTTTGCGGATGAATGGGTGAGGTAGCTACCCTTGTAAATGTGAAGCGTGATGTCTATCAGTAATCGTCTTTGTCGAAGCGTCGCGCTTCACGTTGCAGCTGGTACACAAAGCTTTCGATCTTGCGCGCCATCTGTCCTGTCACGTTATGAAAGCGAATGCCGGCGAAGGTGGCGTTCAGGCGCTCTTCATAGTGCAGGTGGCGCAGCTCGACCATTACCTGAGAAAGCCCCAGCGGCAGGCCGGTAGCAAACTTCTCGTAGACCTGGCCCAACTGCAACCGCTCCTCGATATCGCCCTCGAAGCGAAGCTTGCAGCCAGTAGCCGAAATATCCAGCAGCTTGCCCTTGAGCGGGTGCTCGCCACGCAGTTTCTCGCCGTCGAAAATCACGTCGACCAGTTGCGACAGCTTCAGTGCCGCGCGAAACGCATTGCGACGCTGGTGATAGGTAACTTCTGTGGGCAGGCTACCGCGGTAGCAGCGTGAGCCGTCAGAGGTGCTGATGCTCAGCGGGGTAGTGCAGTCCCAGGCAATGCGCACGCCGTCATGGAAGCCTTCGATACGGAATGGTTCGCCATTTTCGAGGAAGCGTTCGCCATCGCGCGGGATCATTTCGTCCAGGGCCATGCTGTTGCTGTCCCGGTCTACCTCCACCACATAACTCTGGAAGCGCTGGCTGCGTTCGGGGAACGTGATGATCAGTGGGTCATGGCTCTCTAGCAACATCCGCAAATGAGCGGCAATTTCCAAAGGCGTAGTCAGCACCTTCGGAGGCTGAGGAGCTTCTTCGTCATTGAACACGGTTGATGAATCTCCAGGCAAAAACGACACAGGCAATTGCTGGCATTCTGCCAGCATGAATCGTGCCTTGATAGAGGGGGTCACGCCTGGCTGAGTGCACGAGGCTTTGAAAGCGGCGATGTAGTGCCACGGGCATCGTAGAGCGACGGTGATTCGCCACCCATGAGGATCTTGATCTGGTTTTCGGTGGTGTACTGCTGAAGCTGGATCGCCTGGCCGTTGCGTGCGTTGACCGCCTGGCAATCATTCATCAGCGCAGCCAGCACATCGAGCTGCTCGATGAGCAGGGAGCCCAGGTCCGATTGCTCGGCCATGGCCACTACACCTTCGCGGCTTTGCGGCAGGCCCAGGTTCGCAAGCAGCGCACTACGTCGTTGTCCGCCTTGATCGAGCAGCACCACCAGCGATTGCTTGCGGGCCAGAATATTTTCCAGCAAGGGCATGTCGCGGCCATGCAGGGCCACGGCTTCAGCCTGCAACAACTCGAGCAGTTGTTGCGCTGGAGCAATATCATCTTCGATCAGTTGCAGCAGAGTAGTGTCGTGCATTGGCTGGCTCTTGGTTCTAGCGTCCTGAAGTCAGCGCGCCAGAGGGCTAGCGCTGGGCTTCGAAATTAAGCAGTTTGCTGGCGACGCGCTGGGCGTCCACCTGGTAGCTGCCGTCGGCGATGGCCTGTTTCAACTCGGCCACGCGGGCGCTGTTGACAACCGGTTGATCGCGCAGCTTGTCGCTGACCTGTTGCAACTGCTGGGCCTCGTGGCTCAGGTGTACGGCTTCTCCGCTCTGGCCAGCCTCGGTAGCGCTGGTGGCGGTGCGAGCAGTGGCCGTGCTTTCCTGGCTGTTGCCAGTGCGCACGGCGCCCGTCACGGACGGGGAATTATTCAAACGACTGAAGTCGATGACCATGATCAGAAAACCTCTGGGTGTTTGGACGCTTGCCTTGTTTTCGGCCAACCCGAAAGAAACTTTAGACGCAAATGCAGTGCAGCTTGCGCGGCCAGCCCATCAACCCGGTTCGACACAGTTTAGGAAAAGCGGTTCCTGACCGCCAGCCTTGTTTGTTCTGGCGTCGTGACCCGCTTCACATCGCGACTTCCACCTGCCCTGGTCCAGTGACCCGTGCCTTCACCACCCGTTTGGAGTTCAGATTGCGTACCCGTATCTGTTCACTGATGCCGCCCTTGCTCAAGGCTTCTCCCGGCATGCGCACGCTCAGCGTGCCGCTGCGGGCGATGATGACCACATGATCGCCCTTGCGGACCACTTCGGCCTGCTCCAGATGCAGCGGCGTGAGCACCTGATCGATGACCGTCGGTCGGATGACCTTCAGGCCCACGGCCTGCTCCAGGCTGGTCAGGTAGCCCTGGTTGAGCATGCCCACGTCCCGCTCGCGCAGGCTCACGTCCTGTTCGCCGACCACGCTGTCGCGCTTGAGCGGGCGCGCCACGGTCACCACATTGCGAAACAGCCGCACCTGGGCCGGCACGAACACCGTCCACGGGGAGCTGCCATCGCAGCGCACCCGCACGGTCACCCTGCCCAGCGGTTGCGCCGGGCTTTCCAGGGTGGCGCCCAGTTGCTGGTCGCACAGTGGCATGCGCAGACGCGGGTCGAGGCTGTTGACCTGGATCTCGAAGCGCCCTTCGGTCTGGCTGGTCGCCAGGTAATCCTCGACCGTGAATTCAAGAAACCCCTGAGTGACACCGATAAGCTGTTCAGGCAAGGTGAAAGCGTCAGCCAGAGTTCGAACGCCGGGGGCCAGCAGGCACAGCGCAGCAAGGATGCCGGGCAAGGGGCGGGTCAGGCGTCGGAAAAATGTCGTTTTCGTGTTCATACAGTTAAAAAAGCAAGGCGCGTGCCGACTGCGGTACGACGCTCGAGCATTTGGTCGAGGAGTCTGGCATGGCTGGTGTAATGGATTCGGTTAACCAGCGCACACAACTGGTAGGGCAGAACCGTCTCGAACTGCTGTTGTTCCGCCTCAATGGCGAGCAGCTGTACGGGATCAACGTGTTCAAGGTGCGGGAGGTGCTGCAATGCCCGAACCTGACCGTGATGCCCAAGTCCAACCCGGTGGTGCGCGGTGTGGCGAATATTCGTGGGGCAACCATCCCGATCCTGGATCTGGCGATGGCGACCGGCATGCCCGGTCTGAGTGAAGATGTCAGCAAGAGCTTCGTGATCATCACCGAGTACAACACCAAGACCCAGGGGTTTCTGGTGCACTCGGTCGAACGCATCGTCAACATGAACTGGGAGGAGATCCATCCGCCACCCAAGGGCACCGGTCGTGACCATTACCTGACGGCCGTGACCCGGGTGGACGGCAAGATGGTCGAGATCATCGACGTGGAGAAGATCCTCGCCGAGGTCTCGCCGACCTCCGAGGCGATCTCCCTGGGTGTGGTCGACGAAGAAGTGCAGGTCAAGGCCGTGTCGCTGCGCGTGCTCACCGTGGATGACTCCTCGGTGGCACGCAAGCAGGTCAGCCGTTGCCTGCAGACGGTGGGGGTCGAGGTGGTTGCGCTCAACGACGGCCGGCAGGCGCTGGATTACCTGCGCAAGATGGTCGATGAGGGCAAGCATCCGGAAGAGGAATTCCTGATGATGATTTCCGACATCGAGATGCCGGAAATGGACGGCTATACCCTGACTGCAGAAATCCGCAACGACCCGCGCATGCAAAAGTTGCACATCATCCTGCATACTTCGCTTTCCGGCGTCTTCAACCAGGCCATGGTCAAGAAGGTGGGCGCGGATGATTTTCTCGCCAAGTTCCGGCCGGATGACCTGGCGCAACGCGTGGTCGACCGGATCAAGGCCACCCACTAACGGCCAGGGCTCGTCCCTGGCGTTACACATGATTTAAGAGGCGGCATCATTGTCTACGGGTAATTTGGATTTCGAACAATTCCGGGTCTTCCTGGAAAAAGCCTGTGGCATCCTGCTGGGCGAAAACAAGCAGTATCTGGTCTCCAGCCGTCTCAACAAGCTGATGGAACAGCAGGGCATCAAATCGTTGAGCGAGCTGGTGCAGCGGATCCAGACCCAGCCGCGCAGCGGCTTGCGCGAGCAGGTGGTCGATGCGATGACCACCAACGAAACCCTGTGGTTTCGCGACAACTATCCGTTCGAGGTGCTCAAGAACAAGGTCTTGCCCGAGCAGATCAAGGCCAACCCTGGCCAGCGCCTGCGCATCTGGTCGGCGGCCTGTTCGTCGGGGCAGGAGCCGTACTCGATCTCCATGGCCATCGACGAGTTCGAGCGCAGCAACATCGGGCAGTTGAAGATGGGGGCGCAGATCGTCGCCACCGACCTGTCCGGCTCGATGCTGGCCAACTGCAAGACCGGTGAGTACGACAGCCTGGCCATTGCCCGTGGCTTGTCCCAGGAGCGCCTGCAACGCTATTTCGACCCCAAGGGGCCGGGCGCTGGGCAGTCAAGGCCCCGATCCGCAGCCGCGTCGAGTTTCGTTCGTTCAACCTGCTCGACAGCTACGCGAGCCTGGGCAAGTTCGACATCGTGTTCTGCCGCAACGTGCTGATCTACTTCTCCGCCCAGGTGAAGAAGGACATCCTGCTGCGCATTCACGGCACGCTCAAGCCCGGCGGTTACCTGTTCCTGGGGGCGTCCGAGGCGCTCAACGGGCTGCCCGACCATTACCAGATGGTGCAGTGCAGCCCGGGGATCATCTACCAGGCCAAGTGAAACGAAAAAGGCCGGTGTCGCGAGACACCGGCCTTTTTCATGCAGCTGCTGTCATCGATCAGAAGTCGTAACGCACCTTGGCCGAGAACACATCGGCGTCAAAGCCCGATTTGCCGATGTAGTCGTAGTTCACGCCCAGGGTCACCGCGCCCAGCTTGTAGTCGGCGCCTACGCCGGCTTCGTAGCTGTTGCGCACGGCCTTGGCGCCGCTGGTGACGAACGGGGTGCTACCCAGCAGGAAGGTCGAGGTGCTCTTGGCTTCGTCCGCCGCGAAGTCATGGTATGCCATCAGGCGAGCTTGTGGCTGCAGGGTGCCGGCGCCCAGCGGATACTCGCCGGCAACGCGCAGGCCTGCGCCCAGCTCGATGGCCTCGTAGCGCTGGTCTTCGACCTTCAGTGCAGCCGACGAACCCTTCTCGCGGTAACCGTCGATGTTCACCAGGCTGTAGCGCGCTGCAATGCGCGGCTCGACCAGCATCTGCGGGTTGATGTGATAGGTGTAGCCACCCACCACGTTCAGGCCCAGCAGGTCGCTGTCGTAATCGGCCTTGGCCGAGGTGCCGGCAATCTTGCGTTTGCTGTCGTTGTCGTTCAAGCCATAGCTCAGGCTGGCATCGACGAAGTAGTTGCCCTGCTCGAAGCCGCCGTACAGCGTGAAGGCGTGGCTGTCCACCTTGGTCTGGTTGCCGCTTTTGCCGTTGACGTCGGTGTTGATGAAGCTGTACGCCAGGCCCAGGGTCAGATTGTCGTTGAGCTTGCCGTCGGCACCCACCGCGATGCCGCGGCTGTAGGCGTTGTAGCCGGCCACGCCGTCGCGCAGGTCCTGGCTGGCATCGCTGTAGAGGGTCTGCACCCACACGCCGGTGTCCTTGAACGCTTCGCCCGAGGAGGCGCCACGCAGGCTGCTGGTACGGCTGCCGGTGACATTGCTCACCAGGTTCTGGCTGGTGGTGGCTGCCTGGGTGGCGCCGCCGTTGACTTCAGGTGTCAGTTGCTCGGCCAGCTTGGCCAGCTGGGCCTCGTCGGCATTGGCGAAAGCTTGCAGCAGCGGGTCGTGGCGCTCAGTTTGCTCAGGATGCTGTCGCGGTTCAGGCTGCCCAGGGCCAGTTGGCTGTTGGCCGAGGCACCCTGGCCGACCAGGATGTCGGTGACTTCTTCGGCGCCCTTGCCGGTGACGGTAGCCACCAGCTTGTTGTCCTGCAGGCTGTAGCTGTCGATCTTGAGCAGGGCCGAGCTGCTCACCAGGTTCAGCTTGCCGTTGGCGTCGACATTGTCGGAAGCGTCCAGCAGATCGATGCGCCCGGCCTGGAACAGGTTGTACGTGCTGCCCTGGGCGCTGAAGTCGCTGCCCTGTGCGGCCAGGCGAATCTGTGCGCCCTTGCCGAACTCGGCAGTACCGCTGACGGCCACCACGGCGGTGTCGGCACGGGTGGCGCTGCTCAGGTTCAAGTCCAGCGACGAGTTGCCGGCCACGTACAGGTTGCCGTCGATGGTGGTGTGCGGCTGCACGAAGTTCAGGTGCGCTGGCGCATTGCGGCTGACGCTGCCCACGTCCATCCAGCCGCCCTGGCGCAGACGGATGTTGGCACCGTCGCTGCTGCTGTCGGTGCCGCTGAAGTCCACCTTGCCGTACACCTCGACGGTGGTCAGGTCGATCAGGTTGCCGGTGATCTTGCTGCCGTCCAGCAAGGTCAGGTACACGCTGCGCTCGGTTTCGGAGGCATCGACCGCTTCGTCTTCGGAGATCAGCGTGCCGCTGTTGACGATTTCCAGCCCTGCATAGCTGTTGTACAGCCGGTTGTCATCGTAGGCATCGATGTCGAAGTTGCCGATCACGATGGCCGCATCGGTCGCCTTGATGGTGCCGGTGTTGACGATCTGGCGCTCGGCGGTGGTGAAGCTGGCGCCGTCCACACGGATGCCTTCGGCGTCATCGCCGGTGGCGATGATGGTGCCGTTGTTGACGATGCCGGCCAGGTCGACCATGTCCACATTCTGCCCGTTGAAGCTGGTAGTGGCGTCGATGGCGGTAGCGCCGTCGCCGGTAACCTGGATCAGGCCGTTGTTGATCAGCTTGCCGTCGATACGGCCGCCTTCCAGGTTGATGCCCTTGGCGCTGGTGCCCTTGGCGATGATGCGGCCAGTGGTGTCATTGAGCAGGTCGCCCTTGATCGTGCCGGTGAAGTCCAGTGCACGGGCCACGTCCATTTCGCTGCCGTCGAGCAGCGGTTCGCCGGTGGCGCTGAGCAGGCCCTGGTTGATGACGCTGCCATTGATGGTGGCCGGGTCGATCATCAGGGCATTGGAGCCGCCGCCCACGGCGCTGATGCTGCCCTTGTTGATCAGGTTGCCGTCGATCTGGTTGCTGGCCCAGCTGCTGCCGTCTTCCCAGGCGTCCAGGTCGATGCCGCCGGCAAAGTCGCCGCTGCTGTTGATCGTGGTGTTGAGAATCAGGTCGCCCTTGACGTGGTTGCCGTTGAATTCGATCGCGTCTTCGGCGGCACTGCCGGTGTAGGCGCCAGTGAATTCGAGGTTGCCTTCGTAGGTCTTGTGCTCGCTGATGAAGCCGGCATCGGTCAACTCGATGGTTTGGGCGCCGACAGGCAGGGCGGTGGCAGTGATTGCCAGGGCGAGCAGGGTCTTGCGAAACATCACAGGAGTCACGGTTTATTCCTTAAACACAGCGTATTGAATTCGGCGCTTGCCTGCGTGGCGTGACGGCTGTGCGGTGATAGCCAGATGCCACGTAGCGGAGCGGGACGGATCTTAGATGAGAGATGGCGAATTGACATTAAAATTTGACGCCAAAAGGGCGCAGGGTGGGGTTGCCGCTGCCAGGCAATTGCCGCTTTGCCGGTGTCTGGCGGAAATCCGTTGCCGCTTTTCTGGCATTGCCATCGCTGGCAAGCGCGGCAAAGCCCCGGCTTTGCTGGGTTTTGTGTTTTGGCACGGGACTTGCTCTATCACCGGCAACGAACCCTACGGTCAACCTTCAAAGGTTTCCCCGACATGAGCATCAGTTTCGACAAAGCGCTTGGCATTCACGAAAAGGCACTGGGCTTTCGCGCCCAGCGTGCCGAAGTGCTGGCCAACAACATCGCCAACGCCGACACGCCCAACTACAAGGCGCGCGACATGGACTTCTCGTCCGTGCTGGCGGCCGAGACCGACAAGGTCAAGAACGGCCATTTCTCCCTCGAGCGCACCAACACCCGGCACATCGAGGCCCAAGGCCTGGCGATGGGTGACGAAACCCTGCAGTACCGCACGCCCATGCAGCCCTCGATCGACCAGAACACCGTTGACGCGCAGCTCGAGCAATCCAGCTATGCCGAGAACGCCGTGGGTTTCCAGGCCAGCTTCACGCTGCTCAACAGTAAATTCAAAGGGCTGGTGTCAGCCCTGCGCGGAGAGTAAGTCATGTCCCTTGCCAGCGTTTTCAACATTGCCGGTAGCGGCATGAGCGCGCAGACCACGCGCCTGAACACCGTTGCCTCCAACATCGCCAACGCCGAGACCGTTTCCTCGAGCATCGACCAGACCTACCGTGCCCGCCACCCGGTGTTCGCCACCACGTTCCAGCAGGCCCAGAATGGCGTCAGCCAGTCGCTGTTCCAGGACCAGGGCGAAGCCGGGCAGGGCGTTCAGGTACTGGGTGTGGTCGAAGACCAGAGCAACCTCGAGGCGCGCTATCAGCCCAACCATCCGGCGGCGAACAAGGACGGCTACGTCTACTACCCGAACGTCAACGTGGTCGAGGAAATGGCTGACATGATCTCCGCCAGCCGCTCGTTCCAGACCAACGCCGAACTGATGAACACGGCCAAAACCATGATGCAGAAGGTCCTGACCCTGGGTCAGTGATAAGGGGCGTTTTTTATGGCTGATGTAAACCTGAACGACGTCATTTCCAATTCCGGCGTCAAGAAGTCCAGCAATGCGAACGCGGCAAGCGGCCTGGGCGGCAAGACCGCCAACGGCCAGACCCTGGGCAAGGACGCGTTCCTTCAGCTGCTGGTTACCCAGATGCAGCACCAGAACCCGCTCGACCCGCAGGACAACAGCGAGTTCGTGGCCCAGCTGGCGCAGTTCTCCAGCCTCGAAGGCATCACCTCGCTGAACGATTCGGTCAACGCCATCACGGGGGCCATGGGTTCCTCGCAGGCGCTGCAGGCCTCCGGGCTGGTCGGTCGCTCGGTGATCACCCAGGCCGACAAGGCCGTGGTCGACACCACCAAGAGCTTCACTGGCCAGGTGGTGGTCCCGCAGTCGATCACTTCGGGCACCGTCACTGTCACCGACAAGGATGGCAAGACCATCAAGACCATCGACCTGGGCGAGCAGAAGGCCGGCAATGCCGACTTCATCTGGGACGGTACCAACGAGAAGGGCGAAAAGGTCGACCCGGGTACCTACACCTTCACGGCCAAGACCACCGTCGATGGCAAGTCGGCCGAGATGTACACCCTGCTGCCGGCCACCGTCAGCAGCGTCACCATCAGTCAGACCGGCGGCGAGCTGATGCTCAACCTCGCTGGCCTGGGCAGCGTTGCGCTGTCCAAGGTCCAAACTATCGGTATATAGAGCCGGCTAACGCGGCACAAGGAGTGGAAAGATGTCTTTCAATATCGGCCTTAGCGGTCTCTATGCAGCCAACAAGCAACTGGCTGTCACCGGCAACAACATCGCCAACGTTTCGACCACCGGCTTCAAGGCCTCGCGCGCCGAGTTCGCCGATGTGTACTCGGCCAGCAAACTGGGCGTGGGCAGCAAGACCGTCGGCAACGGGGTGCGTCTGGCTGCAGTCTCCCAGCAGTTCGGTCAGGGTGACATCAACAACACCGGCAACGTACTGGACATGGGTATCCAGGGCCAGGGCTACTTCGTCCTGAGCGACAACGGCTCGCTGAGCTACACCCGTTCCGGTGCGTTCCAGACCAACAAGGACAACTACGTGGTGACCTCGGACGGTATCCGTCTGCAAGGTTACGCGGCCGACGTCAACGGCAAGATCATCAAGGGCGTGCTGACCGACCTGAAGATCGACACCTCCGCGCTGGCGCCAAAGACCACCACGCTGATCGATCAGGGCATCAACCTGAACTCCTCGGCGCCGTCGATCCCGCTGCAGGTACTGGATGACAGCACGCCGCCGGTGCTGGTGGACAACAAGACGTTCGACCCTTCGGACGAGAGCACCTACACCAAATCGTTCCCGACCAAGATCTACGACAGTCAGGGCAACGAGCACACGATGGAGCAGTTCTATCGCAAGACCGGCGACAACCAGTGGACCACCTACACGCTGGTCGATGGTCGCAACCCGTTCGACCCTGCCAGCACCAAGCCACTGTCCGGCACCATCAGCTTCAATCCTGATGGCAGTGTCAAGGCCATGACTGCCGACAATACCGGTCACCCGGCGGGCTCCGAATTCACCGTGGTCAACAACAACTTCACCATGAAAGGCTGGGTGCCGGCGTCCTACGACAAGGCCACCGACAAGTGGGCATCCAACGGTTCGGCCGGCAATGCCGACGGCATCCGTATGAACATGACCAGCACCACGTCGTACAACACCGACACTGCCCGCATGTCCCAGGCGCAGGACGGCTATGCCACCGGCATCCTGTCCAGCCTGAGCATCGACTCCACCGGTGTGATGTTCGCCAGCTTCAGCAACCAGCAGTCCCGCGCCATCGGCCAGGTCGCGATTGCCAGCTTCGCCAACGAGCAGGGCCTGGAGCAGCTGGGTGGTACCCGCTGGAAAGAGACCTACGCCTCGGGCATCCCGGGCATCGACACGCCGAAGACCGGTACCCTGGGTTCGATCGAGTCCAACGCACTGGAAGCGTCCAACGTCAACCTGACCATGGAGCTGGTCGAGCTGATCAAGGCGCAGAGCAACTTCCAGGCGAACTCCAAGACCATCTCTACCGAAAGCACCATCATGCAGACCATCATCCAGATGACCTGATGATCGCCTGATGGAATGAGCATGGACGAACCCCTTTCTCGGAAGGGGTTCGTTGTTTCGGAGGCAGTAGAAATGAAGTGCGCACTCGCAATCGTGGGCTTCGCCTTGCTGGTGGTGGCTGTGCAGGTCGGCGCCGACATGGCCGCCTGGTATCGCTGGGAAAGCCAGGCCGATGGCCGGCTCGTCTGTTCGCAGGTTTCGCCGGGCGAGGGCTGGCGTCGGTTTGCCGGGCCTTTCAACAATGGCGCTTGCCGTGACAACTGAGGTTTGCCGCTAGCGGCAAGCTGGCGCCGTATTTTCGACGGTGCATCGCACGCGCAGGCGCTGGCCTGTGCTCCAGCCCCCGCATTGACGGGGCTTTACCCCTGTTTTGCAGAGTTGGTTTGAAACTTGCTTGAGTGACCGGCAAAGCAGCGGTGAACGGCAAGTGTTCGCCAGCGCAGCGGAGGATGATCTGTGGACAAGATGCTTTACGTGGCCATGACCGGTGCCAGCCAGAACGCACTGGCGCAACGGGCGCATGCCAACAACCTGGCGAACATTTCCACCAGCGGCTTTCAGCGCGACCTGGAGCAGGCGCGCTCGATGCCGGTGTTTGGTGACAGCTTTCCGGCGCGTGCCTATGCCATGACCGAACGTCCTGCCACCGATTTCAGCCCCGGTGCCATGCAGGAGACCGGCCGCGACCTGGACATCGCCATTGGTGGCGACGGCTTCATCGCCGTGCAGGCCCCGGATGGCAGCGAAGCCTACGTGCGTACCGCCAGCCTCAACATCGATGCCCTGGGCGTGCTGCGCGCGGGCAACGGCATGCCGGTGATGGGCAATGGTGGCCCGATTGCCGTGCCGCCCGAGCAGAAGGTCGAGATCGGCCAGGACGGCACCATCAGCATTCGCGCCATGGGTGAAGGCCCGCGGGTGATGGCCGAGGTCGATCGCATCAAGCTGGTCAACCCCGACGTCAAGACCCTCAACAAGGGCCTGGACGGCATGATCCACACCAAGAGCGGCCAGCCTGCCGATGCCGATGCCAACGTGCAGGTGGTGTCCGGTTTCCTGGAAGCCAGCAACGTCAACGCCGTCGAGGAAATGACCTCGGTGCTGGCGCTGTCCCGTCAATTCGAACTGCACGTCAAGATGATGACCACGGCCAAGGAAGGCGACGAAGCCATGGCTCGGGTTTTGCAAATCGGCTAATTACACAGACGTAGCGCCGTAAAACAGGCGCACGAGGAGAACAGCATGCTTCCGGCTCTTTGGGTCAGTAAAACCGGTTTGTCCGCCCAGGACACCAACCTGACCACCATTTCCAACAACCTGGCCAACGTCTCGACCACCGGCTTCAAGCGTGATCGTGCCGAGTTCCAGGACCTGCTCTACCAGATCAAGCGCCAGCCAGGTGCACAGTCGACCCAGGACAGCGAGCTGCCATCGGTCTGCAGGTGGGTACTGGTGTGCGCATCGTCGGCACCCAGAAAAACTTCAGCACCGGCAGCCTGCAAACCACCGAGAACCCGCTGGACATGGCCATCAACGGTCGCGCGGCTTCTTCCAGGTACTGCAGCCAGACGGCACCGTTTCGTACAGCCGTGACGGTACCTTCCACCTGAACTCCGATGGCCAGGTGGTCACCGCCAACGGTTTCGCCCTCGAGCCTGCCGTGGTCGTGCCGCCAGACGCGCAGACCTTCACCGTGGGCCAGGACGGCACCGTATCGATCACCACCGCCGGCAACCCGGCCGCGCAGATCATCGGCAACATCCAGACCGCCGACTTCATCAACCCGGCCGGCCTGCAGGCCATGGGCAACAACCTGTTCCTGGAAACCGCCGCCAGCGGTGCGCCGCAGATCGGCACGCCGGGCCTGAACGGCTTCGGTACCACCCTGCAGCAGACCCTGGAAAACTCCAACGTCAGCACCGTGGAAGAGCTGGTCAACATGATCACCACCCAACGTGCCTACGAGATGAACTCCAAGGTGATTTCCACCGCCGACCAGATGCTCTCGTTCGTTACCCAGAACCTGTAAGTGAAGCCCCAGGGGCGCTGATGCGGCGCCTGTTACACCGTGAGGTCAGAGTCATGAGCCGTTTGTTGTCCGTATTCGCCCTGGGTGGGGTGGTGTTGCTGGCCGGTTGCGTCGCGCCGACGCCAAAGCCCAACGACCCGTACTACGCGCCTGTGTTGCCGCGTACACCCCTGCCTGCAGCGGCCAACAACGGCTCCATCTACCAGGCCGGTTTCGAGCAGAACCTGTACAGCGACCGCAAGGCGTTCCGGGTGGGCGACATCATCACCATCACGCTCAACGAGCGTACCCAGGCGAGCAAGAACGCCAACTCGCAGATCGCCAAGAACAGCAAGGCCGAGCTTGGCCTGACCTCGCTGTTCGGTGCCGGGGTCAACACCAACAATCCGTTTGGCGACGGTGACCTGAGCCTCAGCGCCGGCTACAGCGGCGACCGCGCCACCAAGGGCGACAGCAAGGCGGCCCAGGGCAATACCCTGACCGGTTCGATCACCGTCACCGTGGCCGACGTGCTGCCCAACGGCATCATCGCGGTACGCGGCGAGAAGTGGATGACCCTCAACACCGGCGACGAGCTGGTGCGTATTGCCGGCATGGTACGCGCCGACGACATCGCCACCGACAACACCGTGCCGTCGACCCGGGTCGCCGATGCGCGCATCACCTATTCGGGCACCGGCTCGTTTGCCGATGCCAGCCAGCCCGGTTGGCTGGACCGCTTCTTCATCAGCCCGCTTTGGCCTTTCTAGGTTCGGATGATCATGTTCAACATCAAGCAGCTGATTGCCGGCGACTGTCCTGTTGTCCACCGCGTTCGGCGTACATGCCGAGCGCCTCAAGGACATCGCCAGCATTTCCGGCGTGCGTACCAACCAGTTGATCGGCTACGGCCTGGTGGTGGGGCTCAACGGCACGGGTGACCAGACTACCCAGACCCCGTTCACCCTGCAGACCTTCAACAACATGCTCTCGCAGTTCGGTATCAAGGTGCCGCCGGGCTCGGGCAACGTGCAACTGAAAAACGTCGCGGCAGTGTCGGTGCACGCCGACCTGCCGGCGTTCGCCAAGCCGGGCCAGGTGGTGGACATCACCGTGTCGTCCATCGGCAACTCCAAGAGCCTGCGCGGCGGCAGCCTGCTGATGACCCCGCTCAAGGGTATCGACGGCAACGTCTACGCCATTGCCCAGGGCAACCTGGTGGTGGGCGGCTTCGATGCCGAGGGCCGTGATGGTTCCAAGATCACCGTCAACGTGCCATCGGCCGGGCGTATTCCGGGCGGTGCATCGGTAGAGCGCTCGGTGCCGAGCGGCTTCAACCAGGGCAACAGCCTGACCCTGAACCTCAATCGCCCCGACTTCACCACCGCCAAGCGTATCGTCGACAAGGTCAACGAACTGCTCGGCCCGGGTGTGGCCCAGGCGCTGGGATGGTGGCTCGGTGCGCGTCACCGCGCCCCTGGACCCGAGCCAGCGCGTCGACTACCTGTCGATCCTGGAGAATCTCGAGATCGACCCCGGCCAGGCAGTGGCCAAGGTCATCATCAACTCGCGTACCGGTACCATCGTGATCGGCCAGAACGTCAAGGTATCGCCAGCGGCGGTCACCCACGGCAGCCTGACCGTGACCATCACCGAAGACCCGATCGTCAGCCAGCCCGGCCCGTTCTCCAATGGCGAGACCGGCAGTGGTGCCGCGCTCGCGGGTCAACGCCGAGCAGGAAGCCAAGCCGATGTTCAAGTTCGGGCCGGGCACTACGCTCGACGAGATCGTGCGTGCGGTCAACCAGGTGGGCGCGGCCCCCGGTGACCTGATGGCGATTCTCGAAGCCCTCAAACAGGCCGGCGCGCTGCAAGCCGACCTGATCGTGATCTGAGGGGCTGGTCATGGATATGCCTAAAAGCGGCATCAGTGCCGCCGACAGTGGTGCCTACACCGACCTCAACCGCCTCAACTCCGCTCAAGGTGGGTGATCGCGATAGCGACGCCAACCTGCGCAAGGTCGCCCAGGAATTCGAGTCGCTGTTCCTCAACGAGATGCTCAAGTCGATGCGCTCGGCCAGCGATGTGCTGGCCAAGGACAACCCGCTCAATACCGAAACCACCAAGCAGTACCAGCAGATGTACGACCAGCAGTTGGCGGTGAGCATGTCCCGCGAGGGCGGCGGCATCGGGCCTGCAGGATGTGCTGATGCGCCAGCTGTCCAAGCAGAAGGCCACCATAAAAGAAAGAAACGCCGTGATCAGAAAGAAAAGAGAAACGAGGAAAGAGGTGGAAAAGGACGACGATGACGACAATTGGGTTCCGGTTCAAACGAAGGAAGAACGCAGTCGTCAGCTCTTTGATCCGAAAACTGAGATCAATGGCGAAGTTGTTCTTAAGAAGCTCATTGAAATTGTTTCCACCCGCGGTCGCGTCTCTACTAATCGCAAAAATCACGTTCGATCCTTGCAGGATTTATTCAAGATCGCTGATGATGTAAGAGTTTCCATCTTTCATTTGGGTACATTTTTTATTATTGCAGCACAAGCTTGGTGCTGGCATCCTGACGAAGATTCTTTTGCCATCATTTCCGCTTTGTTTGAATTAAATGTGCGCATGAGTGACAGCATGGATTTCGAATCGTGGATGAAAACATTTGAAGCCATTAAAAGTCTCTTCAAGATGCTTGATGAAAGCGACAACGTCACCTTGTCGATCAAGAATAACGAAGATAATGAGAACTTGACGGTAAAATTGCGATCAGATTCAATTATTATTTGAATTTACTTTCAGAATGATAGTGAGGATTACCGTGTGCACGGTTCTTTACCTTTGACCCGTTCTTCGTTTGGATTCGGAACTTACTAAAATATTCCAGAACGCTGATTGTCACAGCACAGAATACATTGATAAGTACGTTGCTAGCACTTTTTATTATAAGGAACTGCTATTCTTTCAGACTCAAGGGGGGAGAAGGACCTTTGCTCTCTCATCGAAACTGCTCAGCTCTTTATGGAAAACCCAGTTCACAAAGACTGCTTCTTGCCTGAAGAAATGTGGCAGATCTACATGCTTCGCATTGAGCATTTGTATTATAAAGTAAGTGCAAAGCTTGAAGTTTCCTCGTTATCTTTAATCGTTTTTTAGTTTGCTCCTGAAGAAAATGGAGAGTCAGAGGCGGCCATGAACCTCCTGCAGGAATTGTGTACCAAAGTGTATTCATTCCCTGAGGCTAAGCGCGAGCGTCAACGATCTATGCTGTGTCAGATTTATCACCATGCCCTTCGATGATCGCTGGCACCGCGCTAAAGACCTTATGCTGA
>MQUG01000116.1:0-43509 GCA_007213375.1 Steinernema feltiae
AACACACAACCACTTACCAACAATAATCTCATCCACTACCGTTTTTGTCGCGTGCCATTTGGAGTCGTATCAAGTCCTTTTCTGCTCGAAGCAACCATTCGTCATCACTTAGAGAAAAATCCTACACCATTGAACAAGGAGATATTGGAGAACATCTACGTGGACAATGTGTTCATATCAGCGAATTCTACAGAAGAAGCTATTTCCAAGTTCACCGACTCCCGTCAAACATTTTTCAATGCGCAAATGAACCTACGCGAGTTCATCTCAAACAACGAGGAATTCAACCAGTTCTTGAGGACGAAAGGATTTGACATCCCCACGCAAACGAAAGTCCTTGGAATTACTTGGAATACTCAATGTGATCGGCTGCAGTTTTCTATCCCCAAACCGTTTCTTTCTCTACCTACGAAACGATGTATTCTCCGCTGGGCCGCTTCAGTCTATGATCCACTTGGTTACCTAGCCCCAGCAACTATCATGGTGAAACTCTTCATCCAACACCTATGGTTTCAACAGTACGATTGGGATACACCGCTCTCATTCGACGATCGTCAAAACTGGTCACTTTTGATGGAAAGTACCCTGCACTTCAATCTATCTCTGCCTCGACAGTTCTCATGCACCATCGCCAGCTCAGCACTGACTTCGTATCAGTTACATGTTTTTGTCGACGCATCCGCTGACGCCTACGCTGCAGTAGCTTACTTACGCACGACAGATGGAACAGCGAGTTCAACATCGCTTCTCATGTCCAAAAATCGTCTATGTCCTACTACTCGCCTCACCATACCACGTTTGGAACTTTTGGCAAACTACATTGGTACAAAACTTGCACTGTTTCTTACCGACGAACTTCATCTTCCTATCGACAAAACCTTTGTCTGGACTGACTCGACTTGCGTTCTATCCTGGATAGCCGCTGGGAAAAAGAACACGCTGTCCTCCAAATTGCCAGTTTTTGTCAGAAACCGAATTGCCCAGATCACAACTATGTCACCAAACATTACGTTTCGTCACGTCCGAACCCTCGACAATCCCGCTGACGTCGCATCTCGCGGAATTCCTTTCAACCTACTCAACCAGCATCATCTATGGTGGACTGGTCCTCGCTGGCTACTGGACGATCACACAAAATGGCCAGTCATGCCACAGAATGTTGAGAACGAACAAGATTATTCGAGTACATTCTACGCCGCAACTTGGGACAACATGGCTCATCACAGCTTTCCAATTGTCGCCCAAAACGACCATCAACTCATTCCTACACCACTCATCGCCAACTTCAGCTCGTGGAAGCGCCTTGTACTATCAATGGCTATGGTCCTTCGCTTTCTATCCGTTGTACTGAAGAAACGAAACTCTCAAATCAAGAACCCTCACTGGAAATTGTTGCGCTGTTCAAGAAGCGGACCATTTCAACCCGAAGATCTACAATTGGCTGCATTCAACCTTCTCATGCACGCTCAACGAGAACACACACTCAATTCGTCGGAAGCCCAGCAACTACGAATTTACCCGGATACTTATGGCCTCTTACGCTGTCACAGTCGACTCTTCTATGCCCAAATCGCTTCACCAGACCCGATCTACTTACCCAGAGAAACAGCTATAACAAAACTTCTGATTATGGATGCCCATGAATCATCTCTGCACAGTGGCTACTCTCAAACCCTTGCAACACTTCGCCAACAGTATTGGATCCCCAAAGGCCGAACAACAGTTAAACAGCTCATCAAGCAACGCTGTTTTGTGTGTCGAAGATTCTCCGCGCCACCGTACAAACTGCCAGAAATGCCTCCACTCCCTTCCACTCGTGTTCAGCAGCATGGAGCTTTCGAAAATGTCGGAGTTGATTACATGGGGCCGATGACTACACGACACAAAAGTGACCGATTGAAGACTTGGATCTGTCTCTTCACATGTTTGGCTACGAGAGCTATCCACCTAGAAATTGCCCAAGACCTGTCTTCCGCTACCTTCCTCTCTATCCTTCGCCGTTTTATCGCTCGCCGCGGCCGTCCTGCAACAATCATATCCGACAACGGCACACAATTCGTTCTCACTGCGAAGACTATTCGACTTGCTTGGGAAGATATCGCAGCCGACAGTGCCCTCTACCTATCGCAATCGAACATTAAATGGAAGTTCATTCCTGCACTTTCTCCATGGCAAGGAGGAGTTTACGAAAGACTCGTTGGACTCACAAAAAACACTCTACGAAAATCTATCGGTCGCAATGTACTTACAATCGAAAACCTCACAACTCTCCTCTGCGAGGTGGAAGCCGTTCTTAACAGTCGTCCCTTGACTTATGTTGCCAGCGATGATCCCGATCAAAGAATTCTACGACCAATCGACTTCATATGTCCAAATGCACGGCTCGGAACGCCACAACTTCGCGACCTAGATGAACCTCACGACGCAACATGGAACGGTGACAATACTTCATCCGAAGAGAAGCTTTTGGCATTGTGGAAAAACACTTCTGCCGTTCTTGATACCTTCTGGAGCATTTGGTTATCGGAATACTTAACCAGCCTTCGTGAACGTTACCAATTCTGCCACAATTCACCACGAAGCACTTCTAACCTATTCCCCGTCGTCGGTGAAATCGTACTTGTCGAACAAGCTAACACAAAACGTGGATGGTGGCCGATTGCCGAAATCATCTCAGTACTGCCAACTGAACGAGCTGAAATTCGCGCCGCACAGATTCGAATGCCAAATGGACGAACTGTCACACGACCCATATCCATGCTCTACCCGTTGGAAGTACGAGCAACAGGAGAAAGCGGAAGAGATCGTCTAGAACCAGTACACTCTGAAGAAGAACCGAAAGAACCAGTCTCTACCTCGAAACATGAACTACGACGCTCCGAGCGTTTGAAACGAAAGAAGGAACTCGTGACTGGACACTCATACTCCACATCAACTAAACGCGCAACATTTTTCACGCTACCGTCAACCCTCACGATGTGCCTCGCTATGTTTTGCCTTCTACCTACATGTTCAACAGGAACAGTTCTCCCTTCCACTATTGCAACAACGACGTCAATTCTCGATCCTTCTACTATTGTAACAACTACATCAATTCTCGACCCGTTAGTTCAAGTGACTTGCGCTCAAGGCGGACTCCTTCTGCAATGTCCCTCCAACTATGGACTAATCGAAATTTGCGCTGAGAAACACTGCCAACACTTCATGGAAAAACCAGAAAACGACGACATCATCCTTCTACCAACCTCCGTTGTTGCCTTCGCTTACGACATCCGAGTGAAAATCTGGAGTGACGGTATCCTAGCTCACGAATCCTATCACAAGTGCCCTGCTTCTCCATTTTGTGAAACAATCCGCTGCACGTTCTGCTGGGCCCGAATTATCAACACACAATGTGCTACAAAATGGTCCTTTATGCTAGTCATCGTAGCTATCTATTTTTTCCTTTCATTGGTCATCACCATCTTCAAATTCTGCTACATCATTCGACCGTTACTCAAATGCGTCAAGACTATTATCTGTTTACCACTTGCCTGGCAACTTCGATCAAGCTCAGTCACAACAAGTCCAAGAACACCTGGTTACTCATATTCAAGTCGCTATCAACCTATTGCAGTTGCTATCGTTGCGGTCATCGCTACGCTGATCTTACTTCTACCCGCGTCAACGATTGCCTGTCGAGAAGTGGCATCACTGAGCTCAAATTCTACAATGTGCGTCATGAAAAGTGACCGCGAGATCTGCACCTTTAAAGCAACAAGCCTACTCTCGTTCAACCCCTACGATGGTGCCGCGTGTCTCGTGCTGAAAGACCAAAAAGGACAATCTGTTGGAAAAATTGAAATCGAAGTTCCAGAAATCATAACTCGATGTCAAAAACGAACTCTCTACTTCACCAGAGATCACACCATTGCTACTGAAGCTGTCAAACGATGTCCCACTCAAGGATCTTGCACTGGAAATTACTGTTCTCGAGTTACATCTGAAACAAAGATCGCTGAACTCTCTGCGACCGCAAATGGCGCCCCAGGTCACAGTTTTTGTGAAGATTCCTGCTCATGTTGGGCCTGCAAATGTTTCGTCTGCTCCTCCGCATGCTTATTCTATCGAATCTACGCCAAACCAACTACGGATGCAGTCTACGAAGTATTTTCATGCCCTGTGTGGACTTCGCTAGTCCCGATTAACCTACGCATCAACTTGGGAGTAAAATACGGAACAACGACCAGATACCTATCACCTGGACATCCATACAAAGGACGACACATCCAAATCGATCTTGTCTCGCACTCACTACCGCCAGTCCCATTACTCGGAAGTACCTTTGTTCAAGACCGAACCGACTCCTATGGCCGTACCCTAATGGTTGCAGCATCAGCAGCACAACAAGCTATTCGCGGAACCGTCGGACAGTTACAATGCGCTACATTTGCCGACGCCAGCAAGTTATCAAAATCAGCATGTCATTTTCCACCATCCGTCTGCATCTGCAAATCAGCTGACGAAACAGCTAACTGCCGTTGCTCAGAACAAAACCTTCGACCTCTCTTCGAAAGCAAAGCTCATCTTCTACCGATTACCTCCGGCGGACTACTACTCACTCACGTCAACCACGTACTAGAAGGAAAATTCACCTACACCAGCAATATTCAACTGCAAGTCACTACAGATAACCTCCGAGCAGCTATATTAATCACTTCTACGAAATGCTCGGTGACAACAACTCCACTTACCGGCTGCTACGATTGCCTTACTGGGGCCTCAGCCGAAATCAACTGCACGTCGACACATGGGATTGCAATCGGATCTGCGCGTTGTGGCGACATGGATTTCTCCTTAAATTGCTCCCCGAACACGACAGCAAACAGACTCAGTTTGCATTTCAACGCCTCATCAATTGACGTCCCTTGCAAACTCTCTTGCTCCGGAGGCGCGTCCGAATTCCAGTTAAACGGAATCCTGATCCGCGAGTCATTGCCTTCTCCCATTCAAGAGATTGACTCTAAAGTTTCTACTGTCACCACAAAGTCTAATTTACCCGCAATGTCTGTTTCAAATCCTCTTGACACAATCACTCATATACTCTCATCTTTATCTAACGTTCTTTTCTTGATTTTAGCCATCGTTGGCTCAGTAATTCTGATTTACCTAGCTCTAAAATTGATAATACCCGCCATATCGTCATCTCTAACACTTCGCCGTCCCTTTGAGAAAATCAAACAATGAGCACCCCGATCCCATAACATCTTCTCGTTCCTTTGTTAAAATTGTTTGCCTACTAGTTTTTGTCTTATTACCCCTTCAATTCGCTCCCTCTATATATTTGCAATTCACATGTATCCGTATATCTGTGCCTTCTTCAACTCCGATGGAAGAGTTAACTTTCATCTCCTCGTCTCACCATTTCTCAAACGGCATTATTCGTTATCGTCAGTTCTTGTCATCACTGGAGAACGCTACTATCCGTGGAGAAGAACTCAACACGACCTTGAGTGAAAGCAACTCTACGCATTTACTCCGTATCCGCGCTGAAGCGACACTGACTCGACTCATCGTTCTCATGGAAATCATGCCGGTCTTCACACAGCAAATGAGAGACTCCTTTCGAAGCATTACCCGAAGCGTCTTGCTAACCTGGAACGGCTCTCTTTCGAAAATTCTTGCCGAATCGCACTCTGTGAAACAACGAGCGGAACGCATGATAAGTTATCTCCGACTCCGCATTGAAGAGTTTGATGATGAAGTAATTCCTGACCACCCTAACTCTCTGCTCGGGAGTGTCGTGACTAACGCACGACACGCCTAAAATATTTGTTGTTCCCACATTGTCTTTATTACCCTATTAATATAATGTGTTTGCATATCGTGCTATATAAGATTGTTTGATAACGCTAGAATAAAGTTTTCTGTTCGGATTCTCTCTCTACAAATCCAACATTGATATTAAAAAACATCCTCTATATAAAAATAAGCGCAAACTAACGGGTATGTTTGTGTGTTTTCCGTCCGCACAGGCGTCATTCGAGACGTTGAAACGACCGGTCGTTCAGAGAATTCAACACAAAAGAGACGACACCACCGGGCGTCGAACTCAGACACCGCGCACAACAGACAAACGCACTGCCAATGAGCCACCGCAAGCACGTATTTGAAACGCTGCAATGAGGATACATGTCAGGATAGATTATACAATGAAATGGTTGTTTGATGAATTGATGTATTAAAAATAAAAAGCATATTGATATTAAAATTTAAAAAATCTTACAGTGTCTGAGAGTATTGCTCGTTTTGTCAAAAATGAACTTTAATCTAACGTACGCTCCTTGCGGACGTTTAGATTGCTCCGTACAAATAAAAAATGAACTAATGAATCAGCTAACATTTGCGTTCCTTTAGATGTTTTTTTATTTGAAAATTAGTTTTTAGTTAATATTTTTAATATTACAATTAGTTTTACTTCTTTGCTTCTTTGCGCAATTGCTTCAAATTCCAATCATACCGTTCCCGGGCTAAAATGCAGAACAATTAAAATGTGCAAAAAACTCCAATAAATTTTTAGTGAGCGTTTTTGCTTCGTTGTGTATGCCTGGTGAATTGGTAGTGATCAATAATGATATAAAGAAAACAAAACCACACAAATTGTTTCTTTCTGTACCAAAAAATCAGAAAATGTGAATTCGAGGAAACGCTAACAGAGTGAGTGTTTGTTCCATGTCTACAAAAATGGAAATTTCTTTAAATTAAAAATTTAAATTTATTAGTCAAATCATGTTTTTAAAAGGCTCAAATCAGAGCGCACACGTGTGGAAAAATTAAATAAATTTAAAAAAAATTAAATAAATAAAAAGCATCAAATGAATGCGGGCAATATGCGGGAGGACAACTGAAAAGACCCAAAAATTTGCTTATTTTATAAGAGTTTCTATTTGCTCGTGTTTGCGTTCCCTGCAATCTGTATCAAAATTCAATCGGAATGCCAAAGTCGTTATTAAACTTATCGTTATAAAGTTGGAAATTTATCTTATTCTTTAAGTGCATCTCGACCGAGCTCGACTGGTCAGCCTGCGTCGAATCCTTTGCAGTCTGCTGTCTTTAACAAAATTCAAAAAATTCAATAAAGATAACCGCAAAACGACTATAATCCCGAATTAAAAATTTGTTCCACAACCCCGTTAATCAACTGGAACAACTGGAACAAAAAAAAATATTCCAGCAGGATATCAAAAATAAAACAAATAAATTTAAAATAAAAATGAATTTAATAAAAGATTATAGAATTCATCTTCAAAAAATCTTCAAATTTTTAATGTGTTATTTCTCGCCACACCACGTCGTTTAAAATGTGTCCTGCAGTGGTTAGTGGTCGGCGATGAATTCATAAACTTTAATAAGCATAAATGTTCACAACGCGTCCATATTGCTAGACGCAGCTAGCAATAATCACTAGTTACGCTACGAAGTTACGCACTAAAACAATTTTCTAATTCTATTTAATCTCTGACACTGCATGAAGTTCAGTGAAATTAAAAAAAAATTGGAGCATTATTTTAATGAAGCAATTTGGAGCAACAAATGTTATGAAAACTAATTTGTAACTTATAATTAAAAAAACAAATTGACGATCAGCGAAAATTATTTATCAATGAAAAAAATTGTTTATTTTCATGATTATTTAATTTAATTTGATTCTATGCTACTTGCCGTGCGCACGCTTAATGTCGAAAAACGCACCAAAACAAATAAAAAAAAGAAATGTAAAGTTTGCGTTCAGGTTTAAAACGTTTAAAAAAGTTAATTTAATTTTGTGTACGCAGTCATCGTTACAACAACTGGGAAGCGAACGAAAAGTCGACTGAGCCGAAGAACAAAAAATTCACCAACACTTCCTAAGTCGTCAAAATGTTTTGAATTTAAAACGAAATAATTATCAGGACCCTCTTTGGTTACGCTTAATGTCGAAAAACACAAAAAGACAGAAATTTCCAAAATAAATCAACAACTCAGATTTTAAAACTTGTGAAGTTGCGTTCAGGTTAAAAAATGTAAAAGGGAAAAATGTACAAAAAATGGATAACATTGTGCGATGACAAAACTCCGGATTTCAAAACGATGTTGAATGAGCAAAACGGCTCCAAAAATAGAAATTATTTGAATTTAAAGTGTATGGTCAAAAATTAGATCTTTTCAATTTTTAAAATTTGCGATTTAAGAAAATTAGATGTAAAAAAATGTTAGAGACAGATTTATAGTAAACTAGTGTTATTCGTACCATAATTCGTTGCCCGATTGTACAAAAATGTAACTAATAATCATTGGAGTCACATTGACGTAACTCATAACGATTACTACAAAAATAAATTGATTGTTCAAATTCAAATTTCTTTTTTTTCAAATTTTATTTGATCGCTGACACTAAGGGCTTTAGTAAAATTTAAAAAAAATTGTTATGAAAATTAATGTGTAGTTATAAATTCAAAAAAAGTCAACGATTTAGAAAAATAAATTTTTTATTAGAATAAAGAATGGTTTATTATCATGTTTATGCTACCTCTAGCCGTATTTACGCACTCTCTAATAATGCTTAAAAGAGAGCAAAACAAATTTGCAAAAAAAAGTTGAAGAACTCTGATCGAAATTATTAATTTAAAATCTTAATTTAAATGGTCTGAAGTTGAAGTAAAAAAAGGAAAACGGGAATGGACGTTCGTTTGCGGAAGTTAATGAACAGGATTTGGGTCTAATAAGCCACACTAAAGCACTAGTTAACGACGTGGCTTGGGGTCTAACCCTCTTGGTTAGATCTCTCTAGGTTGGTGAACTCTACGATCAGTCAAACAAACACTTAATACTCTTGTCTCTACTCTCAGAAGGTTAGGCGCGCTCAGGGGTTCCGATTGAACCCAATATCTCAATATCTCAACACTGACTGATTACTACTTAGCTTACTTCGCTAATCACCTAATGATCAATTCTCAATTCGTAACAACTCGGATCCTCAATTCAATTCAAACCAAACCAACCTTTACCCAACCTGGAATCAGTCTCGGAGTTCGTCGTAGCTGCGCGAGGAGTAGACACTAATTAGACAGATGAGGACACAGACGTCAGGACAATACTTTATTCTCGTTTGACACTCCACAACAGCGGATCAGACTGTGCGAGGGGCCGGCCTCGAATGGTCGAACTCCTCTGGTTATATACAACGTTTCAAGGTTACATGACTCATGGCGATGATGTTGAAAGTCGGTGGCGTCACTTCTCTGCTCTATTGTATTTCGGTTAGAGATGCTCCTCCTTGATTGGTCGTCGCCGTCCATGCAAGTGAAGTGGCGCGCGAGTGGCAAAGACGTTTCGAAAGTGAACAGCATCTCGGGTGGCGCGCGAATGACGAATGCTGAAATGGACACAATGAGAGGTTGTTTGAGATAGTGCAAGAGCGACCAGTGGTCAACAGGAATAAGGCATGAGTGGTGAAGATTACTGGATTAAGGTGAATTGCGATTAAGCGGATATATGATATCCGCTGACCATTACAACTTTCCTCTTTGCGGGACTGTGACCCCACAGTCAACTTCCAACAGTAAAAATTGGTCAGCGGGTCCAGGAGACGCAAAACATAGAGAAATTGTGGAAAGAACTTGATTTTACAAGCAGTGGTGATTACAAGGATGATCAGGCGCGGTTAAACGGAAGAGAGCCGTTACCGTCCTTGGGGTAGTGAAATAGCGTCTAAAACGTGGCGCAAATCTCGGGTCTCGGAAAAGAGCCAATCGCAAAGGACACCGGGAAGTCAACGAGTTCTAGGTGTGAACGAAGCTTGCCTTGGAAATTACTAATGTCGTGGCCTGATGAGATATAGGACTTACTAAGCTAGTGATTTCATTGTTCGCGTTCCGGATTTTGCCTTACAAGGGACTTACTAGCGGCCTGATTAGATTTAGGACTTACAATGTTGGCCAGAGCAAACGCTTAGGCGGAACGAAACGCTCACGTGGGTGCTTAGCTTTGAGGGGTCAAAGTCAGAACCTCGAGATCGCGGTTGCTTTCGCTCGCAGTTGTTTGCAGTGGGCCGGAGCGGGTGAAACAGAACTTGTGGTGACCCAGCGAGGGAATGAATTTCAGCAACAAATGCTCTGTAAGCGCACGGCCTTACTAATGACTTATCTGTGGCCTGATAGGACTTACACGGCTAATAAACCAGGTGGTTGGGGTGAGATTTTGGCTTGCGGGACTTTAAGAGTCGAAGAACATTGAAACAGAATCGCAAGAATAGACGTCGTATTGAACAGAACGGTTTAAAATTGACGAAAACGAGCCTTCATGCCTCTAGACAGAATTTCACAGATCGCCGCTGTCACGATCAATTGGTGGGCCAGAACCTCGGGTGATTTGATTTTCTGTAAGAGCATCAGACAGCGCTGCTATCGTTGCTCAAAAAGCTGGCGCAGAGATACCGGAATCTCATGAGATCAAGGCGAAAACTAATAGGATATCTAATAAGCTGTCAATGAGCGAGTTATCGGAAGATGATTAGGGAACGAGTACACAATCGGGCATTGATGAAATTAAATTAAGCTTCGAACAAGTTATTAATTGGGCTTTGGCCGATCCTATGGGGCTCTCAAAAAGGGAAAGAAGACATTGGACGGGTGCGGCAAGATTCGACAGATTAAACGACGGGAAAATATATCAAAAATAGAGTGTGAAACGCTCTCAAACGAAACTTTTTTTTTTTAAACGCTACGGTGCAATGTGCGCTTCAGTCAGAAGGGATTGTTTTTCAAACTACAACTTACGTATAGAGGTGGGAGTAACGCTGATATTGGAGAATCTAGACGGATCATGGACAGATGAAGAGAGGACTACTGGTACTGTGGATCTGGGTCGAATTGCGTTCCATGTCGTTGTTGACGCGAGTCACCGTGAGGGTTCGTTTCTTCGTAATTGTCGGGCGAGTTGTCATAGCTCGGCTCTCCACAATTCCAACAGTAATAAACAGAACTAGTGGAGTCGTTGCTTCTTTGAACTTGGTTTCTGTGGTGAACGCCGTCTTCTTCATACGATTCATGGGTTTCAGCGCCAGCAGACAGTTCACCATCGTAGTAATCATCGCGATATGTGTTATCGCCGCGTGTGGCCCAATCGGAACCGTTTCGTTGCTCACGCTCATCCATGACTCTGTTCACTACGTTCACCAATCGATCGGTTTCTGTAAGGGAATCTAGAGCCATCGAGGCTGTGCGCGCTGCAAGCAAATGTTCAAAATGCTTTGCATGAGTGACAGCTTCATCAAGATTGGTTGGGTTAAGCGCACTCACGTGGAACCAGATATTAAATTCAAACTTGTCTAGATATTCATCGAAAATTTTCTGCTTAATTTGCGCGGCATTCAGAGATGGAAAAGCTAGACGAGTCAGACGACGGATTTTGTAGGCGAATTTGTCAACGGATTCTCCCGGTTGTTGTTTACAAAAGCTGAGTTGCCGCTTGGCGTTTCTTTGGGTTGCGGGCGATTCAAATAAGCTCTTTAGTTTTGTGGTCATAGCAGCAAACGAGGTTTTGTCAGCTGCTGTCAATTCGTCAAAATTGTCGCGCGCGGTGCCATCGAAATAAAACTTGATTTTTAGCATCTTTTGGGCGTCATTCCAAGCGATGGGCTGTGCGTCCGCAAAATCTTCAAATCTTTGTAGCCATTCAGTAAAAAGAATTGTGCCGTCGGATGCAAACGAAGGCATTCTTCCAGCATAGCCTTGAACTTCGTGCAAAACGTTGATTCGAACGCGACTATGATCGACAGATGGATGACTCGCGGCTGAGAGGGTGAAAGGATCAGAATTGGTGCAGCGGACCCCAATTTCCTCATTTCGACAGTTTTTATTTTGCTCAAACATTTGTTTTTTGATTATCTTGACTTCATTCGCTAACTCGAAACGTAAATTCTCACTTTCAACTAGTCTTGTACTAAGTGCGCGCAGGTCTGAATACACGGCTTCTTCAAAAATTACTAACAAATTGGCTATTTTCTTCAACATTCCAAAAGTCACTTGTTTTGTTTCTTTTTCCTTCTCAATTTCCTCTTTAACAGACAAAAAGAACCATTTTTCACAGTTGCTCATAGTGAACACTCAGGCAGCTCTCAGGGGCACCAGTTAATGAACAGGATTTGGGTCTAATAAGCCACACTAAAGCACTAGTTAACGACGTGGCTTGGGGTCTAACCCTCTTGGTTAGATCTCTCTAGGTTGGTGAACTCTACGATCAGTCAAACAAACACTTAATACTCTTGTCTCTACTCTCAGAAGGTTAGGCGCGCTCAGGGGTTCCGATTGAACCCAATATCTCAATATCTCAACACTGACTGATTACTACTTAGCTTACTTCGCTAATCACCTAATGATCAATTCTCAATTCGTAACAACTCGGATCCTCAATTCAATTCAAACCAAACCAACCTTTACCCAACCTGGAATCAGTCTCGGAGTTCGTCGTAGCTGCGCGAGGAGTAGACACTAATTAGACAGATGAGGACACAGACGTCAGGACAATACTTTATTCTCGTTTGACACTCCACAACAGCGGATCAGACTGTGCGAGGGGCCGGCCTCGAATGGTCGAACTCCTCTGGTTATATACAACGTTTCAAGGTTACATGACTCATGGCGATGATGTTGAAAGTCGGTGGCGTCACTTCTCTGCTCTATTGTATTTCGGTTAGAGATGCTCCTCCTTGATTGGTCGTCGCCGTCCATGCAAGTGAAGTGGCGCGCGAGTGGCAAAGACGTTTCGAAAGTGAACAGCATCTCGGGTGGCGCGCGAATGACGAATGCTGAAATGGACACAATGAGAGGTTGTTTGAGATAGTGCAAGAGCGACCAGTGGTCAACAGGAATAAGGCATGAGTGGTGAAGATTACTGGATTAAGGTGAATTGCGATTAAGCGGATATATGATATCCGCTGACCATTACACGGAACAAAAATAAAATAAACCTTTTACCCACTTTTACAGCTGGTCACTACTTGAATAGATTCATTGTTTCTAACTCGACTAACTTACTAACTAACGAATCTTTAATTCTTTAATTAAAAAAAAAGTCACAACGAAAAAACAGAATTTACTTCTTAAATCCTTTAGTGTTCTGATTTTGAAACGCAACAATTATCAATACCTTTTAGACGTAGGGTGTTTGAACCGCGCAATCTCAATTACCTGAAGCGACCTTGACGGCTCAAAAATGCTTCTCGCAAGAAGTTGAAGAGACCAAAAATTCTTTTCTAATTTTTCAATGGGATAATTTGCTGGAAAATGCAATTTGGTTGAGTGGTTGCACGTCCAAAAAATCGTTTTATTTTCCAGATTATTCATTTGTAACAAAGAGCGAAAATTTCTCTAATTTCCTGGATTATTGACAGATGAATTGTTCGACAGCACGACAGCATAAAGTTAAAATCCTCAAACAATGACTTTTTACAGCAACGTTGCCTTGAAGTTGTCGCAAATTTACAGAGCAAAATACAAATTCACGAACTTAAGTAAGTGTCACGGCTCCGTGTTGTTGTCACACCTCGCCTAAAAAAAAAACTAAATAAATAAATACAAATAAATTTTTAGGTTTTAAATTTTACGATAATTTTCTTGTTGGGGCTTACCGTCCGCTTTATTACCTCGGCTAATGCTACGTTCATCGTTCGTCCATATAGTTGTTTTAATTTTTAGGTTGTTCAATTGAACCAGCAAAAAATTCTTAATTTCTTGGATCATTCTCAGAGAGTAGTCGCTAGGCGGCGGATGTTAACTGCATTTTGTCCATATTGTCCGAGTGAGTTACACTCAATCAAAAAAATTAAATCAATTAATAAATTTTAACTGTTGATTGCAGATTGTTGTTGCAAAAATAAAATTCAACGAACGAATAAATGTTTTTAAAATATTTCAACTTGTTTTGAGTTTGCAAAAATTTTGCCACATGAAGTCATCGTGTATGGTTGTCCCAGAGGCTCTTCTATGGCCCAATTTACAACATTAAATATTAAGAATTAGTTTGTTGTTAGTTTCTGCTGATTTTTGATTGTTTCTTGTAAATGGAAAGGGAACCGAAAGAAAATAAAGGTAAAAACGCTGATCTGGCGACATTTCGTTCTGAGAGCCTAGCCCCATTCCGACGCTTGCTCTTCGTTTTCGATGCGCCCCTCATCCTTTCTCTAGACTTCCTGTTCTCTTTCATACACCAGTTTCCGCAGCATAACACACAAAAATCAAACGGATTGACCTATGTGTTATCACAAAAATTCAGCTTTGTATTGATCACAAACTTGAAATACCTACTACTTTAGATACCTAAATACCTAAGAAAATTCCGGCGCTGACCTTTTTCACGTCACACCGTTTCACGTTTCGTTTATTTTTATTCGAATTAAAATTCTTTTAACATTTTTTTAATGCACATTACATTATGTCACAACAACGGGGAGTTCTATGATTTAATTTAATTTAATTTAATTTATTTACACACAATCAGTATTACAAGTTATTTGAGAAATTACACATACAAGAGGGGATGGAAAAGGTGTGTAGGAAGGCAAGAATCCCCTAGTTACATTGAACCCGTCAGGATTCAAGAGAATGATTAAAGAGATGAGGTTTCACTGAGAGCGGTTTAACGGACCGAACACTTATTGACATTGACATTTCTATGATCAAAAATAAAAAGATGGCTGGGAAACTTTACCTTCACTTTTAATTTGAAGTCTTAATGTGCTGTAGCTAATGACTCATCCACAAAATTTAAACATGGCTTTATTTCTAAGAATTAAAAAATAGTGTGCTGTTGATGAAGGATTGAAAGGCTGACGATTTTTCAAAAAGCAATTTCTGAGCTATTTAAATGTTATTATTTTATTATTTTCCGGAAGAACAAAATAAAATTATTTAAAATGTCATGAATCATGAAAACATCATGAATTCATGCAAAACATTTTTTTTGATGGAACTAATTAAAAATTAATAATTAATAAATAATTAAATCAAAACTCGACTTTGGCAATTTTTTGAACGCAAATATACTGACAGAAATAATCAGTAAAATTCCTTTAATAAAAGATTAACCAGCGATCTCCAATTTGCTCCCATCTTCACTCTTCAGTCATGACGGATAATGTGAAATGTTCACTATGAAAACAAAATCAGCGACTACCTTAATTAAGCAATTATCAAAGATTAAACGATCATTTATTAAATTAAAATGTTGTCTTTCGACTCATCACCCAACGCCTACAAAAAATATTCTCTGTATTCTTCATTACTGAATTAAAATATGAAGATTTTTCAAGAAAACATTTTTTTGAGCACCTGCTGTTTAAATTTATTTTGTTTTTTTCTATTGTTTTCCGTAAGAACATAAAGAAAAAAAAAATATTGAAATTGCGTTATTCTATGCAAAAATAATGAAAACATTTAAAAAAATACTTGAATCATCGCGCTTAAATTAAATTAAATTTCAGCCTTTATTAAGGAGCCTTGCACGTCGCCATAAAATCTTCTCACTATTTTCTATCACTAAATTAAGAATGATGAGAAACATGTTCCTTCTGGTACTAGGAAGACCGGACCGCAAGCTTCGGCGAACAGAATGGAGTCCGTTCATCTGTATGCAAAAATTGAATTAAAAAATAAAGAAGGACTCCGAAGACAAAAAATTACTGAAGGTTTTTCAATTGTTTGTTGATTACAATTTGTGGAAACGCCGCGGAAAGATTGCAACAAATGTTTAATTGCCTTAAGCAACGATGTAAAATTTTTGACATCATTGAATTAACCAACAATCCGAAATCTTGTGAAATCTTGTGAAATGTAGGATTGCTTTGGAAAAACGAAAAAATTTTTCAAAAATAAAAAATGAAAAGAATCTTGTCAACTGTCTCATCGATGCAATTTGTGATTTCCGGCACTTGGGGACGTCCCAGGATCATTGCTCCCCATTGTTCATTGTTAAAATTTCATTGTTCATTGTTGATCATTGTTAAAATTTAATATAAAAAATGGTAATAAAATGATAATAATAATAATAATTTAATTTAAAAAATGATAATAATTTTGCAATTTTGAAAATTTAATAATAACAAAAATGAATATGGAGCAGTCTAATGAAGTCAAATGAATATGTACGAGACTGAGACCTTCTACCATCAAAAATACGTTTAAAAAAAAACCCAACGTTAAAACAAAATGTTATGAAATTATTTGCGATTTTCGCAAATTAATTATTTATATTCATGAGTTTGAAAAAATTCTACGAATTCTACGCCAGATCCTACGAACAAAAATATTTTTTAAAAGTAATATTTTCTAATTTACGGTTCAATTTTGAATTAGAAAAATTTATTAAAATAAATAAAAAGTTTGAAAAAGTCCGTTTCAAATTCCAAATATTTTTTTTCAGGTGCAGGAAGTTGGTTATAATCTTCTCAGCTCATTAAGCGCTTGAAGCTTATGGACGGCATCAAAAATTGTATTGTTATTTTTATAAATAGAAATGCTAGGATTTTATATTTCACCTATAAAAAATAATAAACACGTTTTAGATTTAAACTCTGAAGCTGAAAATTACAAGGAAGCACGGTTGTGTAATGTTACTGTACAAAGTTTAGAAAATTATTTTTGTATTTCACTTTTTATTAATAATGTAAGACTGTAATATTATATGTTATGTTGTAAATTAAGCAAAAATTTAAATAAAAAACCCATAGGTAATGCACTAATATTGCTAAACGCCAATAGAACTTTCTGTATTGGGTGCGTTAGCCTTGATATACAAAAATTAAACTACTTTTTTTCATAGGTGGATGTCAAATTCGCAAAAATTAAAAGGAAAATTAAATTAAATTAAAATTAAAAGGAGATGTGTACGGCTTTTCTGCTTGTGCATCTGTAATGAATGCTGCGGCTCAAAAATTGCCTTATTCTTTTATCAATCTTGGGTCAATTAAAAAAGGTGATCCTCGTCAGTTCTGCAAAAATCGGGCGATCCCTCCTGGGCGAATGATCCTCGAATTCGAGTGCAAAAAATGTTTAAAAAATTGTTTAAAAAAATTTAAAAAAAAAAAGTCAAACTCGCAAAAATTTGTTTTGGAATAAAATGTTTTGGAATTTTGTTGTGATTTAAGCAAAAGATAATCATCTAAAATGCACTAGACGGTAGTTTCTGGCCTAGCAATTTGAACAGATTCAGGCTGATTAGGTTGATAATATTTGAAAAATATTTGCTCACAAAAATACTTCTAATTTCATTTATTCAGGATCGCTCCGGGGAGCCATTAAAGAACATGCTGAAGAAGAACATGCTGGCGTGCTAAAGAACACAAATTGCGTTGTTGCGTTTTAACAACAACAAAAAACGCATCAAGAATAAACGTTGAATTAAAAATATGAACCAGCGTTATTTCAAAAATCATGCTTGCATCTATTTTAATTGCGACTATTGCCTCAAGATTTTTGAGCAACTAAAGTTTAGAGTCATTTAAAAAAGGTGATCCTCGTCAGTTCTGCAAAAATCGGGCGATCCCTCCTGGGCGAATGATCCTCAAATTCGAGTGCAAAAAATGTTTAAAAAATTGACCATCTCTGGTTTTAGTAATCCACATCTACATAATCTAGTTTGTTGCTCAGCACTTATTGTTTGCTGTGCATTGAACCCAAATATTTCAGATAGTTAAAGCTGAAAGAGTCAAAAGAGACCCGTAAAATAAATGTCAAAAATGTTCCTGATCTTAATGTTCACTTGCAACCACTAATGCTCTTCAATTCAGAAGGAAATACTGGATTTTGACCACAACCTTCTGGTTGCTAATAAGGAAAAAATAAGGAAAAAAGAAAGAAAAAAAATTTAATAAGGAAAAAAAATTAAAATCTGTGTCGTTGAAGTGTCTTTGTCCGGACGAGACGGTCCACATATGAAAGCACAATTTGAAAACATGAAGATATATCTTCGGATTACACCTTTGTATTGCTATTTAGTGATTTTGATTCAGAATGAGAGGGAGATGTTCAAATTGAAAACACGCCTTGAATTTGAATCGTAAAAAAATACGCAAAAATTGTAAGCATTTTGTTTGTTTTTATTGCATTTAGATTCATTCAAAAAAGTTGACCTGACGTCCCGCGTTCTTATAAAATGCTCATTTACATTTTTTCGATTGTTGCCGTTAGTGCCATTGCACTCGTTCTTGGTATACCGCTAAAGATTGAAAGGACGAAGAACTCTTAAAAAAAAAATTGTTGAATACCTACTTATATTTCTTTTGTTCTTGTTTAAAATTTAAATTTAAAAAAAATGAAAAAATCATTGAAAATTCCTATAAAAACACGTCCAGTATAAAAAGAAATACTCGAAGATGGACAAAATTTAAAAATACCAAAACAAAAAAGTATTGGTGACGTACCTTGATAAAAAAAATAAATTAATTACTTCAAGAGTGTTGTTATGTTAAGAAAGAACAGTGATTAGAAACCACAAAATACTTTAGACGACTTTTTAACGCATACATAATTGTAATTTCCACTGTAAAACGAAGAAGAAAATTGAAATTTGAAATTGAAACTTTTCATGTATGCAAACGCACTGCCAATGAGCCATCGCTGCACGTCTTTCAAACGTTGGAATGAGGATACATGTCAGGTGTCTCATTTTCCGATGAAGCCGTTGTTTTTGGAGAAAAGCAAAGTATGGAAGTGGAATGAAATGTAAATTCTGTAGGTTTTCGAACGTGTGCTATTAAGCTGTTCAGTGCAAATATGAAAAGTGATGTTCTTGCAATTCGCGCGCGCATCAGTTCAAAATTCAAGATTTTTAAGATGGAAGAAGCTCTGCGATCCAAAAATTACGTTTAAAACGAGAAAACGCTGAAAAGAAAAAGGAAAGGAACGGGCGGGAAGGAAAAGGGGCAATCGGCTGGACCCAAAAAAAAAAGAAAAAAAAACGCAGTGAAGCATTTGAGAGCTCAAAATAATTGATTTTTCCAATTAAGAGAATTTAAATAGATCGTTCGCAAAAAGTTTTTTCGATTTGCTTGAAAGACAATATTCTATTTTGAATCTTCAAAAAAAAACTAAAGCTAATCAATCTTGATGTTGTGCCCTCGCCACATTAACTAAGATTAAAGATGTACGGTGAATGGCTCCATTTATCCATTTCCCTATTTTCCCAGGTAAAAAGAAATAAATACGGAAAAATGAAAAACGAGACTTAACTGCTATGGCCGCGCTAACTATTTTATGTAGACTCGTTGCTGTTCAAAAATTAAAAAAAAACTTAAAAATTAAAAACGTGCAGATATAATATGGAAGAAAGAAAAGAACATTTGTGGCAGCAGTGGGGGAGAGGGGCTGATGGGCAAAAATCTAGTTATATTTTTTAGATTTGCAGGCTGCAATTTAAAGCTGAGCACAGGTTGATTAATTGCGTTTTTTTATTGAAAAAAAAAACAATTAAATAATTATGGAGCTATTTGTGAGGACACAGATCGCTCAAAAATGCTTGCAACGTCTATCTCCCCTCCCCTTTTTCAATTTAATGGTTAATTTGTTAAATTAATTAACTGAATACGAGCCGAATTGGGCTGATGGCCGGCCGGTGGGCAAAATCAAGTGCTAATTTTTGGATTTAAAATGAAATTTAAAATATTTAAAATAAAATTTTGGATTTAAAATAAAATCTGCTAAAATGCATCAAATTGTGAGAAAGGAAAAACCGCTCAAAAATGCTTGCAACGTCTATCTCCCCTCCCCTTTTTCAATTTAATGGTTAATTTGTTAAATTAATTAACAAATCACAATTTAAACTATGTTCTAACTTTCTCTCCTTATCAAGAAAACGGCAAATACAGACTCAGCGGCCATATTTTAGAAAAATTCGTCGATTAATTGAGCACAGAACTTTATTTATTTTGATTATGGAAACCACAAATTACGATTAATCTGTTCACACCTAAGCGAAACAAAAATTACCCCACCCTGCACCGCATCTTTCAAAGTAGAATATGTCAATCCACAAAAATAAATTAAATGCGTTTGTGGGGTTTTAAAACAAAGTTGAAAATAGATTAAACGGTCTACGAGAAGGCAAAAATTAACTCCTAAGGTCTACTCCTAAGCAGCATCGAATTGATGCGTGGATCTCTTTATTGTGTGCCAGAATCTTTAAATCGTCAGAATTTGTTCAAAAAACTTTTTTTAAACATTATAGTTTTGATTCGTGGAATTTCTGTTAATTACAATAATTTTTTTTTTTTTAATATTTCGTTATTTTGTTATTTTGGAATTATCGGTCTCGATTTGAGTTTGGAAACCACAAATAACGAATAATTTCTTTTTCACACCAAAGCAGAACAAAAATTACCCCACTGTGCACCGCATCTCACAAAGAAGAATGTGCAGATAAAGATTCCAAATTACAAAAATAAATTAAATGCGTTTTTATAGCAAGGTTGAGAATTGATTAAAAGGTCAACGACACGCCAAAAATTAAAGTCGTCTCCTAAGCAGCGTCGAATTGATGCGTGAATCTCTGTATCGTGTTCCAGAATCCTTAAGTTTTCATTGCATGAGTTCAAAAAAAGCATCATCGTCTTGATTTGTGGAATTTCTGGTAATTACGATAAATTTATTAAAAAATTAAAAATTTGGGATTTGAGTTTTGAAGAAACTTTCTTTTCTGTACATTTAATTTTAAAAACAGTGTATGGGATGAGTTCTTACCGTATCGATGCGTGCCGGGAGAAGGAAGTAGCAGAGACAAAAAAAGGAACAATAGGGATTGCACAGCCCGACCATTCGGGGACGAGCCCCACATATACAATAGCGATGTCGCCTCCAGTGCGGCGTGGGCGCCGCATCGCTTCGCTTGGCTATTTTTTTTACATAAATTTATTTTAAAGGCGCAAAAAAAGAAAAGTAGTAAAAATAAGAAAATAGTGAAAAAATGGAAAAAAGAATAAAAATTTGAATTACCGTTGAATTAAAAAAACAAAAATTACCGATAATCTGGAGCAGACAATAACGACATTTGAATGGAAAAGAAAGTTGATTCTACAGATGGTAAGATGGTAATTCTACAAAAATAAAACTGATTTTTTAACATTTAAGACTTTTACCAACGTAAATCATCTTGGAAATTGCTACCAACAAAAATTTTTAAAACACTTCAAATAGTCGTTGTTTTCGACCTGATTGCACAAAAAAATTTTTAAATACAACTAAAAAAAGATGCTCATCTATCATCGCTTTTCATAAGATGAAAAAAATGAGAAAATTAATCTTTGCTGCTTTTTTTATAATTTGTAAGACCAGCAATGTCAGAATTTCTAATAAAAAACACTTGAAACGCAGTATTGTTATCGACCTGATTGCACAAAAAATCTAAATAATCATTTTAAAAACAATTTGAATTGCTAATTTCATGCTAAAGCTAATTTGAATGCTAATTTTAGCGCTGTTTTTGTGTTGACGACGCAAAGAAATAAGTCATTAATCGGCCGGATCAGGGTCACATTCGTGCTTGCAAAAATTAAGCTGATCAAGCTACTTACCTTCGACCGGCCGACTGACAGTAACGATCGAAACAATTAGAATTTACACGGCTACACTGTATCAACACCAAAAAATTTTTTTTTTTAATTCATCCAAATTCTGGACCTGGAAAACTACGATTTTTAATTTTATTATGCACGATCAGGGAATGAACCCCGTAATCCCAAAAATTGAAATAATGTCTTAATTACGTATTTTCTAAAACAGTGTCTTAATGGTGATACAGATATGAGAAAGAGGCGGCGTTGATTAAGGACTTTAAAAAGAAATTATTTGTTTGAATTTGAGGCTGTAGAGTTCTTTAGAGTAAGAGAAAATTGCCAATCTTGATTCGATCTAAAAAATGTAAACCTAACAATAAAATCATAAAATGATCTCACATTCGCTGTCTTGTCTCCACTGACCAAAAATTGAAATAATTTCTTAATCACGTCTTTTTTAAAACAATATCTTAATGCTAGCACATATACGAGAAAGAGCGGCGTTAATTGCAGCAGTTGGGAGGTGACGCGCAAAAGAAACAATACGTTTGAACCTCAACATCAAATTAAACTTGAGTTTCTTCAGTACTAAAGACGAGCACGTAGAACAGCGTTGGACCTGTAGTGAACGATTATGACTTGATAAAGCGCTGCAACATCAAAACTTGCCACATTGGAACCTCATGGAATGGAAACGCACTTCGCAAACTCGCTCATCAGCGCAGAAATTATGAAAGGCAGGGCATTGGTCTTCAACAACAAAAAACGTTCTAAAAATTGTAAAAAATTTCTTTTCTTCTGATCTTGATTTTAGATTTTTCGCGAGGGTGCGCAAAAATAAATCTTTTAATTTAATTTATTGAAATGAAATTTAATTTTCAAAATGATAGTCACAGCACTGCCGTCTTCACAAAAATATAGTAAGAATTCACCGCGCTGCGTCAATTAAGGCAACGTCAATTGAAAAACTTGCTATACCTCGAATATAAAAAGTCGAATCAAAATTCGTTGCCACCAGAAAGAGCGCTAAATCTCTTATAAGATAACCAAACAGATGTTGGAAACGAGTTTCAGCGGACAAAAATTTGCTTGGGAAAATTTGTTATACGATGGCCGCATCCCGATAGAGTGGAACTTTGACCAGATCTTTATCCACAGCACGCTTCAGAATGTGTCCGATGGTGCAGCTGACACGGCAAGGCTCTCTCCTCTGAGATGCTCTCGAGAGGCGTTGACTCAAATCATTAACTCACTTAATGCGTGTCGTCGTATGAGCGTGCCAAAAAAAAAACAGACCTTTCAGAGTGACGCAGGATCAGATTTACATATTCCAGCAGAGCAGAAATGATGTTTGATGCTCAGGCGCAGAAGGTTTCGTTTAGACAAAACTATATGACTTTTTAAGCAATTTTCAAATATAAATACGCTTGCGCCAACGAGCAAAAATTTTTGAAAAATCTGCGATAATTTTGTTAAAAAAAACTTTACGAGCTGAATGGTCGGATTAGTTGGAAGAGGAGTGACAAAGAAGACACTATAAAAGACACTTTTATGTTTTTCCACATGTGTGAAGTCTAAATTTAAAATCTAAATTTAAAAATTTAAAAAATTCCAAAATTAAATTTCTTTTATTTTACAAGGACTCCAAGTTTGATTTTAATTTTAAAGATTTGATTTTCATTATGATTAACTGCGTGATCAACTGCACAAACGATAAGTATCTTCGCTATTTTCATTTAAACCTTTTGCGTTCCCTGTGCGCTGTATTTAATTTATTCACACTTGACCGCAAAAATCTGCTTTTCTAATTTAATGTCAAAGTCGTGATAAAGTTTGGAAAATTATCTCATTAATTGCTTGATTGCATCATCGCACAATTCAGTTCTTATTCATGTTAAACTGAAAGAAAAAACTGCAAGAAATATGATTACGGCATCGCTAAGCTCAGAACAACTGGTTGAAATACTTCTACTTCCAAAAAAAGAAATATTTCCCATATTCAAATATTCAAAATATTAAAATAAAAAATATTAAAATAAAATGTACCGATTATGGCAAAATGGATTAAACTGGATTTGGAAACTAAATTTTGTTTTTAGAGCCGCCAACCAAATACGGACCAACTGCGTGAGCACAAACGATCTTCGCTGCTTTCATTTAAAGCATCAAATGAATGCAGGCAATTTGCCGCTGGATATCTCACAGGACGCCAAAAATTTGCTTATTTTAAATGAGTTTCTATTTGCTCGTTTTTCGTTTCCTGCGCAATTCACATTTAATTCACATTCACACTCACAAAAATCTGCTTTTCAATCGAAATGCCAAACTTTGGCCATTTATCTCATTCTTTGAATGCATCTCGACCGACCTCGACTGACCAAACTCCGTCGAATCCTTTGCAGTCTGCTGTCTTTAATAAAATTCAAAAAATTCAATGAAGATTAATCGCAATACGACTATAGTCCTAAAATTTGCTCCACAACTCCGTTTGTCAACTGGAACAACTTACCAGTTCCAACATGAATATTTCAACAAGATGCGTGCATTTTAATCTCAAGTACCCTACAATCACTTTTCTCCAAAAAATTAAAAATTTATTGATCTGAACAAAATGATTTATTTAGATTCGGAAGAAAGTATTCCGTATTGGCTTTTATTCAACAATTTCCAGAAGAATGGCTCTGCGTCTCCCAAAAATGTCACACTAAAAATAGAATATAATGCATTTATAGCCATTTGAAGACATTTTTTGGCACCCTTTTGTATTTGCTAAATTGTCTATCAATTCAAATTGCGTCCATCGTTTAAATCCATTTTTGCAGCTACAATGTGAATTCTTTACAATCTGATTGTAGCTTTTAGAAGAACGCTCGATTCATTTTTTAGCTTGGCTGGCTGAAAAGTTTCCAACAAAAAAAATTGAATTTATCTAACAAATGATAACAAATTATATAAGATGTAAAGTCATCGCTTACATTGCAGTTAGCTCTTCTGATTGAACTGAATGAATTAACATTTATCGCCAAAAAATTTACTATATTTTGAATGAGTTTCTATTTGCTCGTTTTGCGTTCTCTGCGCTATGCGTGATTAATTCATGCAATTCATAATTAATTCGCTGCGCTCCAAACATGAATACACATTATTTCACGAAAGGGCTACTATGCAACAAAAAATTTCTCTTTCTTCACCACTCTAATATGGATTTTTTTTGGTTTCTGAGCCAAAAAAATTGTTTTCAACGTTGTAAGTTGTCCGTCAATTGAAGATTGTCCTACTCGACTTGTAAAATTAAAACGCCGATTCATTTTTGAAGTTTGAGGCAAAAAATAAAAGAATCTGAACCGATATTCCATTTTTTAGCGTGAGTAGCCGAAAAGTTTCCAAAAATAAAAAATTGAATTTATCTAACAAATGAAAGCCTTTCTTATTGAAGCCTGAAAGAAACCTAAATTTCAGCTCTTTTTCCAAATTTTTTTGCATAAACCGAGCTAGAATTACACAGAGCTGCTGCCCATATCGACTTTCTCCTCTAGTTATCAAACCTAACCGAAATAACCTACACATACACGAAATAGGTACACTTTTACCACTCTTATTACTCCCGCAAAACTCAAAATGAAAGCCAGAAGGAAATCAAATTTCTCCGGGTTTAAGACGTAAAGTCATCGCTTATATTGAAGTTACCTCTTCTGAATGAACCTTATTTTTTATCTATTATTGCAATGAATTTATGCTGCTTTAGACGTTCTCAATATTATTCGCACACTGTGCGTTTCAAAAAAATCCTTTTAATCGAGATACTTAATGTTCTTCTAGTTCTTCATTTTGCTAAAGATATACCTGTGTTTCGCAAAAAAAAAAAAAAACTAATTTTAAATGAATATTGAGTTACGCTATCGGCACTAATTGGTCTCAAAAATGTATTGTCAATTTATTTTTTAAATTAATGATAAAAATTAATGATTATGTGGTAAAAAAGGGAAAAATCGTTTTTTACAGTAAATGTACCTGAAAGGAGTGCCTATTGATCTCTATCAAGAACAGAGCCGCAATTCCTCGGTGCTAGAGGTGCCAAAGTGCCGAAGCAAAAAATTATTTTTTGTAAACTTTGAAAGAGGTGCTGCAAAAATGAATCCACGAAATGAAATCAATCGTGTACGTTTAAGAGCAAATTATTAGAAAATAAAAAAAGCTTGAAATATTGAAAAAACTAAAAAATAAATTTTATTAATTTTAGAATTTAAGTCGCTCTCTCAAATTATTAGCACATGAAACCGTGCGAAACGACTGCGAATTCGCGACAATAGCCAAGATTAAAGGTTTAATGTGAATGGCGCTTCCACAATGCCGCCATAATCCCTCCATCTGAAGAATGTATCAGTGGTGTAAAAACTCAACACGCCTGAGCTGATTTTGGTGCTTCTGTTCGGATTCGAAAAAGAATAAGCAAAAATTTCCGTTTGGTTTATAAGCAATTGAGCGTAGCCGGGGTGTAGCTAGCTAGTAAAGCGCAGCGATCACTGTTCCTGACATCATCAATAACGCACAAAAATAAAGCTGAAACGCTCGATTAGGGAAAATCGTTCCTCCTCAAAAAAGATTATTTAATAAAAATTACAACTTTGATTAAATGTAATAAATGTCACAAGAATCCCTAAAAGCTTCAAAAATTACAATAAAAATAAACCAAATTAGTTATTTTATTTTTTGTAATATGTAATGCGTTGCAAACAATCTCAAAGACGGATAATTTCAATCCGCAATCTAATCCTAGCTTGCAACAATGATGTCACCTCAAAAAATGTTTTATTTTCTTCGATGAGCCCAGTTAGGCTACAGCTATCACTTAACCCCATGGATCAACGTCAACTCTTCAAAAATTGTACTTCTAATAATTTAAGTTTTTATCATTCTGATCTAGCAGCTAGATTTTAAATTGTTCATATTTAAAATTCTGGAAGGTCGAAAAAATGTTCAAAAATTGTAACTATTTTTATTTTTTCGTCTCTTCCATTTCTCAATTTTTAACGACGTTTTCGCAGAAGACTTTCAACAAAACTGCATTTTAAGCTGAAAGTCAAGTTCATATTTAAAAATGAAAAAATCCAACGGAATGAACGCTATCGTTGTCCGAAACATCAAAATCAAATCTATTCCACCATTAAATGTAATTTAAAGAGGTAATTTAATCCAACATGTATTTCCTAGTAATTCCCAAAAATGTCTTAGAGTCGTGGAAAGACATAAACGATTCATATCAAAAATAGACCAAAACAAATGACTGATGAAATTGAACTGCAAAACGATTTCCACAACTATTACGGCGCATTACAAGAACGAGTTTTTGTGCTTTTGATGAAAGAGGTTAAAGATCTTTTGAGAAAATAAAAATTCAATGGTTTGATCTCCAAAAAATGTTATTTATGAGAAAGAAGTGCGTCTTAGTTCAGATGTTCGCAACAGAAATACAGCAAAAATAGAGATTTAGATTCCTGAAAGCTCATAGAAAATGGCAAAGAACGCTATCGCGACAAGAAAGCACTAGAATCGCGGAACATTATGATTTTTTTTCCTTTTTTATCCATTCCGTACTGCGCAAAAAAAGGTGTGCATGTGCAATTCGTTTTGGCGGACATGGAGGCAAAAATGTGAACAAGTAAGCGAACCTATAGCGAATCATTCTCAGTAATTTCATCTCCACCGCCTTCAAAAAAATAGACTCTGCTTTCCACTTTGATATCGGTATGGCAAAACCAATAGCTCTATCTTTACACAATTTCCAGAAAAATATTTATTCTCAGTTTAAACAAAGTGGGAAAATCCAAATGAGAATTATAGAAAAACTGTCACGTCCGTCACTTTTTTAAGGAGATGTTTGCAACAGCGATTTCCAAAAAATTGAATGCTTTGAGATAAGCTTGCTGATCAAATTGTCAAAATTAAATAAAAAACATGTTTTTAATTAAGCGAAATTGGTATGACTTGTAGAATCTGAAAATTGAAGCTTGAATTTGACAAAAAATCTATTTTAAAAAAGTTGAGTGGCAAAATTAAGTTTTCTAAATTGATTTTTAAAAAAGATAATAAAGATTTAGTGCTGAAAATGCCAAATTTGCTTAGCGTAGGGCTCGGATATATACTTTCAAAAATTCAAGAAAAATAAACTTCTATAAACTTTTTACCTTCTTTCAAGCTTGAAGGGTTTTGTGACGATGTTGTCCTTGCAAAAAATTCTATTTTTTGTGGATATTGAGGTTTCTACTGAACCTCTAACAGCTATAAACATAGAGTGGAAAATGAAAGTAATATTAATTTTACTAATTGATCACAAATGGCGAATATCGCATTGATTCGGTGTTGAGAAGAACTGCGGGCAAAAAATTCTATTCTTTCAGCAATATTGTAATTTGTCGAATATCGACGTAGTCGACAACTATGTCTAGAATCTACTGAACTGAAATAAAACTGAACATGCTGTCCGTAACGCAATGCACTACGCGCTTTCACTCTGTCTGGCGGCGCGCGCGCGACCGGTCGTTCGAGAGTCGCACGAGGGCAACTGATGCTCGTTCGACGCGGAATATTTTTGTGCGTTTTTAAAAATCACATTCACACAGTGCTGAGCCATTTGAACCATGAAAATTCCCCGAAAAAATACCAAAATGTCGAATTGGCTCCCGCCGCGACCAAAAAATGAATATTTTTTCTGCTCTCTGATCGTCGGATTCTCTCGGCGCGGGAAAACGAGCGGGCTTTAGTTTTTGGATCTTTTGGAGGCAAAACACGCGCGAATGAGTAAGCACTGACAATGAGTGTTTTGGACGTGCGGGGACTGTTTGTGGAACAATTTGGAGCAATCTGAGCTCATGCTGAAGCAAACAGAGCCAAAAATGATGAAAACTCAATCAAATCCAATCAAATCGCTGATTTCGCATGATTTGGATGGATTTTGAGGTCTGTTGGTCCTCAAAACATGTCAGAATGCATGGGAAACACTCCACAAGCAACGTGCAACCAATTATCATACAACCGTCGCGATATATGCGCAGTTCGCCACTAATCAGCCATGTACGATTAGCCGAATGGTACCGAGCGCTCCCATCATCTGTCTGGCCAACAGGTGGGTTGGGTGTTCGATGCCGGCCGGAGTCTCTGCATTTCTTAATTCTTCGGCCAAAAGGAGTAAGAAGCGCAGCGTCTTGGGGGTACTGAGGAGCAACAAAAATTGCTCAAAATTAAGCGCGCGCAGTAGGTCAGCCACAACATCAACTATGATTTTGGCGTTTTGAACTTTGAAGCAAGAATTTCGAAGCGCCGAACGGATTCACGATGACGAGGAGAGTTGATAGTGAAGGGTTTTGGAGAGCTCCGAGGATTGAGGAATCCGAGCCGAGAAATCTCTGAGCTCAATGCCAAACGCTTTTCAATTTAGAACCATGTTCACCTCTTTGCTAAACTTAGAAATAAAAACATCTTCCACATTGCGTTTTGTGCCTAGCGTTTAAGCGCGATTCGCGCGCGAAGCCTTAATTTTATTTAAAATTTAATTAATCACGATATTTATTCTGATTTTGATGTGTGATTTGTGTGCGCCTGTGGCATTCCATACCGCTATTGCCCTGATAAGCTCTGTTTGAATTGCCGAGTTGAAATCCGATATAAATATGTTCAGAAGAACTACGGGCAAAAATTCTATTTTTTTAGCAACCTACTCGATCCTATTTTTACCCTATTTTTATATTCAGCAATGCAGCAATTTATGAAAATGAAGCATTACAATTATTTAATTGTTCCATTTCGTTTGAGCGATGCCGCAAATAACAAAAAAATTGATGTTTCCGCATTTAAATTTAGGTGCTGCAAGTTCTGCGATTTTGCCGCAGAATTTGCTCCTCTTTCAAGTGGTATACAACACGGGTTCTTTTGTAAGTTCACTTAAAAGATATAGATTATTTTACGCGTCACAGTTTTTATGCGCCACCCTGTAATGATTGCATCTGTAATTTAAATGTTTTCTGGACATTATGATGCGCATTCACATTAATTAAAAAAATGAAAGAGTTAATTAAATTTCATCTTGTTCATAAAAGAACAACAAACAAGAATGCTCATTTAACATGCGCGATCGGAGGGTCCACAAACTGAAAAAAAATTAATGTTTATAAACCGAAACCCAAAGTATTTTTAAAACCTTAAAACTATTTTGAAACGATACTCCCATAATTGGCCAAAATTTTTTTATTTTCTTAATGTTAGTTTATGTTGCTTGAGTATCTTTTTATTGTTCATTAATTAGGTCAGAAAACTGGAACTACGGTAGCTTTTATTTGCAACCTTGAAAAACAGGACCCAGGGCATCGTTTCAGAAATATGTTCAAGAATAATCAAACACGTCTACTTTCCATTATTTTAGGTGAAAATTACATTTTAGATCGCGCGTTCACCCTAAAAACAAAAAATGATTATTCGCAAATTCTCGTGATTGGAATTTCTAAATATTAAACTAAAAATCTCCGGTACTGACGTTGAACTACAGAATTAGAATGAAACGGCTCTATAAACGCTTGAAACAATGACTTTCTTATTGTTTCAAACAATGCTATACAAAACGATAAATAATGTTTCTGCTTGACGATTAACGCTTGACTAACATTCCAATTTCTTAAATTTAAAGAAAAATATTGATTATGAAAATAAACGCTGAAGCGCGCGCAATCCGCGCCTTTATTTAACTGTGATTGTAAGCAACCACCTTGAAAATATTGAATTTTGAACTGGAGCGCGCGCGAATTGGAAGTCGAAGTCGAATCGAATCACTTCGCATTTCATATTTTTCATGTTGAATGTTGATTTTTGTTGATTTTTAAAACTTTTTAAAAATGGATTTCATGCACTTTTTTACATATACACCATTCGCCCAAAAATTTTGTTAAGATGAAAAAAAGAGCTCTTCAGAGGGCAGACTGATTAAAAAGATTTATTTGCAATGATGAAATTAAATTAAATATAAATTAAAATGTGAATTGTTAAATTGTTAAAAAATTGTTAAAACGAGAAAAGGCAGAGTAATGAACCAAAAACAAGAGTTATTGCAATAAAGCATTTAATGTTTTGTTATTTTTGTGTATAATTTAATAGGAGAATTTATTAAAAAATTCATTTATTTTCAGTTTAAACAAAGGGGGAAAATCCAAATGAGAATAATAGAAAAACTGTCACGTCCGTCAGTGCAATTTTTTAGGGAGATGTTTGCAACAGCGATTTCCAAAAATTGAATGCTTTGAGATGAGGTTGCTGATCAAATTGTCAAAATTAAGTAATAAACATGTTTTTATCTAAGCAAAATTAGCTAAATAAATACGGTTAAAACGAGAAACGATTGGGTATCACTAAGAGATATTGCCGTGAATCGTTTAATATATTCTTATTTTTTGTGTATCGTTGAAGTCACCTACCTAATCTGCAAATCTTTTTTAAAAAAGTTGAGTGGCAAAATTAAGTTTTCTAAATTGATTTTTAAAAAGATAATGAAGATTTAGTGCTAATATTGCCAATTTCTTTAGACTCAGGCAGGGGAGTGACAAATACTTTCAAAAATTCAAGAAAAATATTCTATAAACTATTTAAAAAAATAGATAACCTTTCGATTCCGATCTAGAGGCAAAACCTGTGTGCCAAATTTCTAAAAACTTTATTTATTTTCAGTTTCAACAAAGTGTTTCGCACTCGGAATCTTGGAGAAAATGAGAAAATAATAGAAAACTTTTCCAATTTTGAAAGAGATGTTTTCAACAGCAATTTCCAAAAATTCATTTATTAAAGTTGTTTTCTGATAAGCATGTAATGTTTTGTTATTTTTTTGTGCATAGTTTAATGCGAGCTCTAGAATCTGCAAAGAATTTGTCTGGGCAAACGTTTTTAAATGCTTTAAACGTGCTTGACTGAATTGTTTATCAAATTGTCGAAACCAACAAAAATTGATCTCGTTTGTTAGTTTAAATTTATTTGTGAAAATAATGGATGATGATGCATCGAGCGACAAAAATTCAAAACAATTCTACGGAAGCGATATTTTAGTGAGGAGATGAAGTTGCAAAAAGCGATCTAAAAAATGCGACGACAGGGAAAAATTATTTTTGAAGAAGAAAAGGAAATTATCTTTGAAAAGCACTATCGGAGACAAAAATAAAAAATATCCTTCTAATAACCAACAACCATTTGAATTTAAAAAAAGGTTTTAAAAAAGCAAAGAAAACCTAAAACCGAGTTCAATATTCGTTAATTTTCATTAATTTTCATTTGAACAGAACAGCAAAAAATAAAAAAAAATTTCATTTAAATTATTAAAGCATTCTGAAGAAAAGATAACGGTAGACATAGTAAAAAATATTTTAAGTATAAAAAAAATAAAACGAGAGATGACTGGCAGAGCCAAAAAAAATTGGATCTTTTTTTTTCCAAATTTTTCCAAAATTTTTCCAAAAATTGTGTCTAAAAGATTGGGTTTACAAAATTGCAATTATCGTGGAATTAGTAATCGTCTCCTTTTTTATGCTTTAAAGGCTGATTTTTCTCGAGCGACGTCGCTCGACGTCGAATTAGCTATTCAAAAATACTTTGTTTGTGGAGCGACAACCTGGCGTTAATCCGTTTTGATTGTACTTGGATTGTTGCAGGGCTTATTTAGTGCGAAAGATTTTGATTTTCATTGGCTTACTTAAAATGGTCGAAACGTTGTATAAATTGTCAAAATTTCAAAGTTCAAGTTTAAAAGTTCAAAATAAATGATTTTTTTAAACTTTAAAAAAAAAAGATTACCTGATCTACCTCATAACATTTATGCTAAATTCATTCATTCATTTCAAATTTCAGGAGCCGTTTATTCCTTGACAAAAACGTTTGGCTGTTTGGTCAAAACGGATTGAATGATACAAACACGTTCTAGCGCGTTTCAGGAACAGGTGCAATGAGCAATTCATTCCCTAAAAATGGAGTTTAATTTGCTGCTCATTTCCCTACCCTTTTGGCATAATTTACATTTATTGTTCATTTGCAATCGACGCATTAAAATCAAACTAAAAGTAAAATTAAAAAAAACTTATTACATGAGCAAAACTTGAAAAAAAAGATCAACCGAACTGGAGTGACCGGACTCGTGCTGATGTCGTGGACCACAGTCCAAAAATAAATATGTATTTACGGTTGTAATACGGTCAGCTGACCAGCGGTGGAGGTACCTGACATAACGAAAAGACAAAAAGCTGCTTCTATTTTCAGTATTTCAACTCGGCAAAACAGAAACTAACTGTATTTTAAATTTCAATTTAATTTAATCTCATTGGCACTCGCTCGGACAGAAATTTGTTTGGTATTTATTAAACGTTTCAGATATTCAAATCGTTTGTTCATCAATTACGATGTAAAGTGAATTAATTGTATTGGCCGCGACTCAAGTCGCCCAATTTTTAAAGTAGAAAAGATTCTCTTAAATTGTTTAAAATTAAACTGCGAACTGGAACTGCAAAATTGTCTCGTAGTCTAAATTTCATTGGAATTTCCCAGAATGCGAATGGAATATCTAAAGTCTAAAGTCAAAAGTCTAAAGCATAGAACCGGCCACTGCAGTTCCAAAAATTATGTTTGAAATAAAAAGAGCGGCAGCCGTAGCCAATTAGCGATGGTGCGACGAACGCGCTTTGGAAGGAGAAAAAGAACGAAAAACTTTATTACAAAATCCAAAAATACCAGAGAAATTTTAGGTTTTAAAGAAAAAGGTATTGGCCACAAGCGTCAACTTTATTTTGTGCCTATTTGAAGTTGAATTTATAGAGGAGCAAATCCACTGGTGGTTGGTTTACGGGGTACACAAAAATATTTTATTTGGAATTTTACAAAGCAAACTCCTTGCAAACAAAATTAATCTAAATCGTTTAATCGAAAAAATAATCAAAACGATGTTCTGAAGATATAAAAAGAAGGATTTTAGTTTTTTAAAAGATTTTTTGTATTAGTTAGGTACAAATACAAATGTTTAAAATATAATAGTTAGAAATACTATTTCTACTATTTATATTAAATTAGTCCTCGATCAATGCCGACTGATTGGATAACAATTAATTGCAATTTTACATTGCTCATTCGGATTGTGTGTTCGACCGGCTAAGTCTGAAGGTCAAAATACTAAAAAGATTGGAATCTATCTTAAAGAGAGCGTGTTCCATCATGGTCACCTGTACGTAGCTTTATCGCGAATGACTTCTGTACACGGAAGCTCTCTACATTCCTCTTGAGAAGCCCCTTCCGCTGAAAGCATACAAAAATTTGCCTCAGTGTGATTAAGTTAAACAAAAAAAGACTAAAAAAACAACTAGGCACTTCTGCGAAGCAGGTTAAGGCGACGAAGCCATTTGCAGTTACACAATGTCACTCTATTACGAAACTCCAATTTTAACACGGCGGTCTCGCCGCGCTAAGCACCTCACTAAACACAGCACTGCGCAGCAGGTAACACGGCAAGCGACGTTGCACTGCGTAGCAAGTAAAATCACTCCAGTCCCTCATCCGTCCGAAAGCAACGCGCAGCGCAAGGCCCGGCAGAATTCAAAAACCAAAAAACTCATTTGTAACATAAGAAGGCGCAAACACAGCCGATTTTTTGGAATTTTTCCATAACTTCTTACATAATTCGATAGAACTCGCAAAGCTCTTTCTTTGGAACGATACTTGCACCCCAACTAAAATAAATAAAAATAAAAAAGTTTTGAATTTTACGCTAAGCTTCTTGGTGGAGCTTACCGACTGCTTTATTACCTCGGCTAGTGCTACGTTCATCATCCATTTTCAGGTTGTTCAGTTGAACCAGCAAAAAATTCTTAATTTCCCGGATCATTCTCGGAGAGTAATTGTTCGCCATTAGTCAGTCGGTCGCTAGGCGGCGGATGTCAATGTTTATTTTGTCCACATTGTCCGAGTGAGTTACACTCAATCGCTGCCAAAAAATTTAAATCAATTTAAATCAATCAATAATGTTTAACTGTTCTACGGATTGTTAAAATTAAAATTCAAAGAAGTGTTTTTAAAATATTTCAACTTGTTTTGAGTTTTTGAGAAAATTTTGAAAAAATGTAATACTTTGGCTCTTTTTGTTTTGGGTCAAATTTTTTGGGTCTTTTGGACACCATGCAAATAATCAAAAATGAACAGCTAATCGTACATGCGATGTATGTACCATTAAGTAGGTTGCTAAGGAATCACACTCGTTAAAATTGATCGATTTACCTAAGGTCAAAAATGCTGTTTAATCGTTGAATTCAAGTCTTGGAAACAGTAAAATAATTTTGAAATTTGAATTTCAGCTTAAAACGGGTGGAAACATCGGAGGATTCACATTTTTGCACAACATTGACTGGTGATGATGCGGTCAAAAATTAGAAAAAACTTTTGGTTATTGCGAATGCTACAATGCGAAGTTTTGCGTATTGTTTGACAGTAGTCGCTAAACGGCGGATGTTAACTGCATTTTATCCACATTGTCCGAGTGAGTTACACTCAATCCAAGGCCAAAAAAAAAATTCAATTTAAATCAATCAATAATGTTTACCTGTTACTTTCACAAAAATAAAATTCAACGAAATTAAAAAGTGTTTTTAAAATGTTTCACAAAACACACAAAAATCAAACGGTTTGACCTATGTGTTATCAATCTTTTTCATGTTAAAGACAGAATTTAATTGCTTTCTTTTAAATTGAGTTTTTTTTTAGCTAACGAAGGTTTCACATTACAGCCAAAAAAAATTCTAATGAAGATGGAGAAGTACGGTATGATAATGTTGTGCATTCCAGTCGCCATATTCATCAAACGTTTCCCAGTTTTCCCAGCTTCCTGGATTTAGAAATGGATGAAAAGCAAGCTTGTCGCTTCCGCGAAGCACAGGATAGTCGAACGTCTCCGATCAAAAATAAAACTAAACTTGAAGAACAAAGTATGAATATGATTATGAATATGAATATGCTAAATCCAGTAAAAATCACTGGTGGAATTGAATCAACAGAGCGACAACTTTAGTTATCATTCTAAGAAATTTTTTTCCAACTTTAATAAATTAAACTGAACAGGTGTCGTGATTCTATACTGAGCGGTACTGCCTTAAGGAAACAAGCTGTTGCCAGCGATGCTTTATAGCAAAAGGAAGTGAATTGCACAGAAATTGCACACAGAAATCAAACAGATATTGAGCCCAAACTTGAAATACCTACTACTTTGCGGCTATTCCACCGCTTTCCGTGCATTTCACCGCAAATTACGCCTAAAATCCCAATTGACAAACAGAGAGACTACAAGTGATATGTTCAAAAATTTCTTGTAACTTTTAATTGAACTGAAGTGTGTATATCTCGTTCTTTAAACTTTTGCATTTCATGTTCACTAAGCAAAACAAACTCAGCGACCTTCGAGCGAGTTTAATTGAACGATTTAACTGAGATTAAACACGCATTTATTAAATTAAATCTCAGTCTTCGCTAACACCATAACTCCTGAGTTGCGCCAACAAAAATCTCGCAGCGATCTGTGTCACTGTTTTCGTAGAAAGCGCATTTTTGTCGCAATTTGTGTGGAAACGGCCTGTGAAGTCGGTTCCAAAAATAGAATTTGTGTAAACAGCATTTAGGGTTAACTAAACTAAACTAATCGCGTGTTTCATCACAATCACATGAGCCCTAACTTGCTACTTTGCGGCTATTCCACCGATTTGCTCAAAATACGCACCAGAGCGTTGCGCACCATTACAGTCAACCCGATTTCAGTTTTATTCCTCGTGGAATGCGATTTTGATTATGCACAAAACAATTTCTTGCAACTTTTAGACAAACTATTCCCATTACGGCACTTTTCATTACCTCTCCCTCTCAAAGAATATTAGAAATTTTAAGATTTCTTCAAAAATTAAATAACAATTTCGATCTCCAATTTACGAACTCACAATATTGCAAAGATTCATAATGGGTTTTAACATGAAAGAGATTGGAAACGGTGCGTAGGGGGGGGGGAAGAGATAATTTCCGTTGATTCAGATGACAAATATAGTTTGTTGTTGTTATTAAATGGTTTGGTTGTCTGGTATGTTCCTTAGTCTCTGGTAGTTGGAACAGAGCTCGGAAGATTTCTTAAAAAATTAAAAAAAAAACTTATAAAACCAGCGATCTCCAACCAGCGATGCTGACGTTATCATTATCACGGATCGAATATTCATTTTCTTCGATTATTCTTAGCTTATTAGGAAAGACAAATAATTTCATTTTTGGTTTATACAGAAAGTTCCTTAACCCTGCAAAAATTTAAAAATTTAATTTTAAAAATCTGAATAAATTGAGTTAATGTGAAATAAAACGATGAAGAATGAGATGATTGAGTTGTTCTGAATTTCTTGTCCAACAGAACTCGTTTTCCACACACAAAAATTAAATTAACAGTCTGAAATATTTGAGTGGTTATGAAATAAAATAAGATGATTGAGTTAATTTTTGCGCAACAATTACAAGTATACATTGCGAGAAAAGTGAATTACTGATCACAAAAAAACTGAAACCACAGCATTTTCTTAAAGTCTAATTAAAGTGTTCATGACTGGGATTTTGCAAAATTTTGAGAACATTTACGAATTAAAATTTTATTTTATTTTTAAAATTCATTTGTCAATTTTGATAAAACGATTTTTTGGTGTCACAGATTACTGGATTGCAAATGAAAAAAGAAAACTGCACTGCGAAGCGATGCCAATGATATTGGCTTTCATTTGCAGAAAAATTGAATAAAAAAGCGAAACGAATAAATCGAATTTTAAGTGAAAATAAGTTGCAAGACAAATCCGGAGCTGACCTTTTTCACGTCACACCAGCCGCCTCCGCCATCACTGCACATTACATTATGTCACAGCGGGGGATTATCAAAATTAAAAGATGACGGGAAAAAATAATCTTCACTTTTAATTTGAACTATTAATGTGCTGTAGGCAATGTAGGCTGTACCCATAGACTACAAAAATATAAAAATGTTTAATTTGAAACAAGTTTTAATTAATGGTCGCGGCCGACCGCCAACCGCTCAGACGATTCCATGCCGCACTATAAACCCAAATAGACTTCCTCGAATATCAAGTTTGAATTTTCTTTAACTACATAATGCACTCCGAAAATTACAATAATATCTTTCTTTCTCCAAGAAGACAAGAATAATTTTTTTAAGGTTAAAATCAGAATTTGATTGTTTTCTGTTAAATTGAGTTTTTATTGCTAACAAAGGTCACACAGTCATAACACCAAAAATTAAAAAAAATGTCTAATGAAGATGGAGAAGTATGTGACCAGTGAAAAAAATTGTTTTTCTTTGTAAATTCCGGTGGTGCAATCAAAACAAATCACCAAAAATGAGTTATTGCACAACATCTTTCGTTGCTCATCTGAATAACGTGTAGAAAATGAGTTCGGCAGCAATAAAATTAAGAATGAAAATGTCATAAATATTTAATATGACATTAAAAAGCTGGTTTGGCTCGAGAATCTCATTCCCAAAAAATCTTTTTATCGTTTTTTGAGATTTTTTTTTATTTGTATTTTGTTTTTAGATCCGCCGAGAAAATACGGACATCTTCATGATAAACAGTCTTATCAGCTTCCTGGATTTAGAAATGGATGAAAATCAAAGTTGTCGTTTCCACAAGGCTTCCCTCATCCTTCCCAATGACACATGATAGTCGAACGTCTGTAATCAAAAATTAAACTAAACTTTAAGAACAAAGTATGAATTTATTGTTGTTTGCTCAATTGTTCAAAGCTGTATTGTTCAAAATAAATTAAAATTAAAACTTTTAATTATATTTAGGTTTGTGAAAAAAACAAATTAAATTTTGTCTTTTTAAAATATTTTATTTTTCCCAGCTAAACAGAAATGAATACGAAAGAACGTAAAAAACGAGGCAAAAAAACCGACTTGACTCCTAAGGCTAATAACAGTAGAACGAAGAAGTTCAAAAATTTAAAAATGAAAAGTGAAAGATGTAATATGGAAGAAAGAAGAGAACGGTAGTGGCAGCCGTGGGATACCGGTTTATGACCAAAAATCTAGTCATATTTTTTGGATTTGCAATTGATTAATTAATTGCAGACGCAAAAAGACGCAAAAATAAAATATTCGCTAAAAAAGGAGCTAAAATTGTATTCGTTTTAATAAAACAACAAACGCCAAATATTTTGGCTAATCAAAGCAAAACAAAAGTTACCCAACTGAAGCTGACAAAGTAGAATGTGCTGATTGTGTATCCAATCTACAACAATTAAATTAAATGCGTTCTTTAGGTATTAAAACATTGTTGGCAATTGATTAAAAGTCAAAAATTCTTGATACAAATATTTAAACATTGGCTTGGATTTAAGGATTAAAAAAAACATTTTCTGCTAAAACGCATCAAATTTGTGAGTAAGAAACCCGCCCAAAAATGCTTGCAACGTCTACCTCCCCTGCCCTTTTTCAATTTAATGGTTGATTTGTTAAATTAATTAACAAATTTAAAAAACACAAAATTAACAAAAATCACTATTTAAACTATGTTCTAACTTTCTCTCCTTATCAAGAAAACGGCAAATACAGACTCATTTTAGATAAATTAGTTGCTTAATTGAGCACAGAGCTTAATTTATTTTGATTATGGAAACCATAAATAACGAATAAAGAACGAAGCAGAACAAAAATTACCCCATCTTTCAAAGTAGAATGGGAAGATAAAGATTCCAAATTACAAAAATAAATTAAATGCGTTTGTAGGGTTTTATAGCAAGGTTGAGAATTGATTAAAAGGTCAACGACACGCCAAAAATTAAAGTCGTCTCTGAAGCAGCGTCGAATTGATGCGTGAATCTCTGTATCGTGTTCCAGAATCCTTAAATTTTCATTGCATAAATTCAAAAAAGCATTATCGTCTTGATTTGTGGAATTTCTGGTAATTACGATAAATTTATTTAAAAAATTAAAAACTCGTTAATTTGGGATTATCGGTTTCGATTTGAGTTTTGAAGAAACTTTCTTTTCTGTACATTTAATTTTGAAAACAGTGTAGCGGATGAGTTCTTACCTTATCGATGCGTGCCGGGAGAAGGAATGGCCGCAGCAGAGACAAAAAAACCAATTGAGATTGCACAACCCGACCGTTCGGGGACGAGTCCCCCGAATTACAATAGCGATGTGCGAGGTCGCCTCCAGTGCGTTGTGGGAGCCGCATTGCTTCACTTGGCTATTTTGTTTAACATATATTTTATTTTAAAAAAGAAGAAAAAAAATAGTAAAAATAAAAAGAAAATACTGAAATAAATGGAAAAAAGAAGAAAAATTAAATTACCGTTGAATTAAAAAAACAAAAATTACCGATAATCTGGAGCAGACACTAACGACAATAATGAATGGAAAAGAAAATTGATTCTACGGTCATTTACAAAAATAAAATGATTTTTTAAACATATACCAACGAACCTCGATGATTACCTAGTCATCTAAGCTGCCAACAAAAATTCTTAAAACACTTAAAATAGTGCAGACCTGAGTGCACAAAAAAATAAATATGTTTTTAAATAGAAAGATGCTCATCTATCATCGCTTTTTATAGGATGAAAAAAATGAGAAAATTAATCTTTGCTCTGCGTGCTTTTTTTGTAATTTCAATCTGTCATTGTCATGTCACTTGAAACGCGATATTGTTATCGACCTGATTGCACAAAAATCTAAATCAAATTTAAAAACAATGCTAATTGCTAATTTCATGCTAATTTGAATGCTAATTTTAGCTCTTAAATCATAAATCATTAATCGGCCGGATCCGTGCTTGCAAAAATTAAGCTGATCAATCAAATCAAGCTACTTACCTGCGACTGACATTAACGATCGAAACAATTGAAATTTGCACGGTTTTTAATTAACTTTTTGTAATTAACGTTCTCTTCGCCGCAAACCCTGTCCTAAAGATTCTTTATTGAAAACCCGTAATTTCGTTTAAAGTTTTAAAATCTGATTCCTCAACTAATCATTTATATTGAAACTCTTAACACACTTTGCTGCTTTTCCAAGGAATTTCCACACAAAAATTTCTGAATACTGGAATAAAAATTAAATTTAATCTAAATTAATTTAATTTGGTTTTACGCATTAAGTTTTGCATAATACATAAAAAACGTAAAATCTCAGATAAGAAAACGGTAAACGGTATCTAATAAATTATTTGACTTTTAAACAGGCAAAGCGACCATGGTGAGCTGCAAATCGCTATCAGAAATGCAATTTAATTTAATTAATTCAATTTAACACTTCCGATCCCAAAAAAATTACTTGAAATGAACAAATTGATTCGTTCACAAATTGAAAAGAAAATTTACCCAAATTCTGGTCCTGGAAAACTACGATTTTTAATTTTATTATGCACGATCAGGGAATGAACCCCGTAACCCCAAAAATTGAAATATTGTCTTAATTACGTCTTTTTTAAAACAATATCTTAATGCTAGCACATATACGAGAAAGAGCGGCGTTGATTGCAGCAGTTGGGAGGTGACGCGCAAAAGAAAAATACGTTTGAACCTCAACATCAAATAAACTTGAGTTTCTTCAGTACTAAAGACGAGCACGTAGAACAGCGTGGATCCTATAGTGAACGATTATGACTTGATAAAGCGCTGCAACATCAAAACTTGCCACATTGAACCTCATGGAATGGAAACGCACTTCGCAAACTCGCTCATCAGCGCAGAAATTATGAAAGGCAGGACATTGGTATTCAACAACAAAAAAACGTTGTAAAAAATTAAAAATTTCTTTTCTTCTGATCTTGATTTTAGATTTTTCGCGAGGGTGCTCAAAAATAAATCATTTAATTCAATTTAATGAAATTTAATTTCAAAATGATAGTGACATCACTGGCGCCTTGCAAAAATATAGTAGAATTCACTGCGCTGCGTCAATTAAGCTCGTCAACCGAAAAACGCGCTATACCTCGAATATAAAAAGTCGAATCAAAATTCCTTGAACGCCACCAGAAAGAGCGCTAAATCTCTGTTAATCTAACCAAACAGATGTTGGAAATAAGTTTCAGCGGACAAAAATTTGCTTGGGAAAATTTTGTACGATGGCCGCATCCTGATAGAGTGGAACATTGACCAAATCTTTATCCACAGCACGCTTCAGCTCTCCTCCGAGATGCTCTCGAGAGGCTTTGACTCAAATCATTAACTCGGTTAATGCGTGTCGTCGTATCAGCGTGCTAAAAAACCAGACCTTTCAAAGTGACGCAGGATCAGATTTACATATTCCAGCAGAGCAGAAACGATGTTTGATGATCAGGTGCAGAAGGTTTCGTTTAGACAAAACTATATGACTTTTTAAGCGATTTTCAAATATAAATACGCTTGCGCCAACGAGCGATCAGATTTGAATCAGACTTGAATCAGGATCAGACAAAAATGAACTAATGAATTTGTCTAACGAAATCAGCCAACATTTGCGCTCCTTTGTTTTGCGCTCATTTGCGCTCCTTTAGATGCTTTTTTATTTGAAAATTAGATTTTAGTTAATATTTTTAATATTACAATTAGTTGTGCTTCTTTGCGCAATTGCTTCAAAATCCAATCACACCGTTCCCGGGCTTAAATGCAGAACAATAAAAATGTGCAAAAAACTCCAATAAATTTTTAGTGAGCGTTTTTGCTTCGTTGTAAATGCCTAAATTGATAGTGATTAGTAATGAAATGGAAAAAAAACACAAATTGTTTCTTACTCTACCAAAAAATCAGAAAATGTGTATTCGAAGAAGCGCTAACAGAGTGAGTGAGCCACGTCTGCAAAAATGGAAATTTATATGAGCAAAATCCTGTTTTTAAAGGCTTTTTACTACAAATTTAAATTGCACAAATTGAATGTATCTATCAGATGAAAGCCAATCACATCTCTTGTATTTGTCTTATTCAAAAATAAAATTAAAATAAAATGGATTGGATTGCCTAGTTAAAGAACGATTAATTAATTCAAGAACCAAAAAATATATAGAGCAAAACGTTTTTGACGGTGAGAGTTGACGAAAAGGTCCCAAAAGGTGACGAACAAACCCCAAAACAACACATTTAACGATTGTTATTGATTTAACGTATGGAAGGATCAGGCTCTCTCCCAAAAAGGAAATAATGCATTTGTATCCATTTGCAGACATTTTTCCTGGCCCTTGATTTGTCTATTATTTTAAATTGCGTCCATTGTTGAAATCCATTTTTAGCAGCCACAATATGAATTTTTTGCAATCTGATTGTACAAGAACGCTCGATTCATTTTTGAAGTTTGAAGCATAAAAGAAAAGAATTTGAACCGATATTTCACATTTTAAGCCACTTGGCTGAAAAACCTGCGTCAAAAAATTGAATGTATCTATCAGATAAAAGCCAATCACATCTCTTCAGGTTTAGGATGTAAAGTCATCGCTTGTATTGAAGTTAGCTCTTCTGAATGAACCGTATTTATCGTAATGAATTTATGCTGCTTTTGACGTTCTAAATAGCATGCACACACTGTGCGTTTCAAAAATTCCTTTTAATTTAGAAGTCACAAAACTAGTCGCAAATCAAGAATTTTTAGGAGTTTCAAAAAAGAATGTTCAGGTTCAGGAGAAAAGGCTGATGGTTCAGCGCATTGAACCGTCAGATTTGCAAAAATTGTCTATTATTTTAAAGTGCGTCCATCGTTTAAATCCAGTTTTTTGCAGCTACAATGTGGATTCTTTACAAGCTGCTGGTGGCCTTTTAGAAGAACGCTCGATTCATTTTTGAAGTTTGAGGCAAAAAAGAATTTGACCCATATTCCATTTTTTAGCGTGACTAGCCGAAAAGGTTCCAAAAATAAAAAATTGAATTTATCTAACAAA